>BLBF01000016.1:4202397-4239372 GCA_015471245.1 Laticauda colubrina
AAGAACAGAGTGTTGCCAGCCAATCAAAGCCACAAAACAGACAGAAGAAACCAGGAACACCAATCAATCAAACTCCAAGTCCAATGAAACAGGTCCAGGCTCCCAACCAATCAGAATGGACCAGCCTCAAATTTAAAACCAGGAGCTGTAAGACCCATATCCATACAGAAGCCTGAAGATGGCAGATGAGATTCTGCTGAAACGTTGCTACAACTTTAACAGAACTACAATGACGTGGGATAATACCCGAAGGAAGCTAAACAGCACATATATATATATGTATATATGTGTGTGTGTGTGTGTGTGTGTGTGTGCTGTTCAACTTGCTTCGGGTATTATCCCACGTCATTGTAGTACTTTTAAAGTTGTAGCAACGTTTCAGCAGAATCTCATGTGCCATCATGAGGCTTCTGTATTGAGTTTGTATGTGGGTCACATACATACACCCACATACAAACTCTAAAGCCTACGGTTGGCACGCATGTTCCTCTTGGTTTCTAAGTCCTCACTAAGAAAGGATTTTTTGAAATGACCATCAGAGCATTAGTATTTCTATATTATTATTACTAACATGCTCTGAATATAAGGAGTTCTACTCCCCCTCCCCACCTGAAAAGAAATCTGTTCCAAATGCAAAACACAAGCAGAGGAGTTTCAGTTTCAGTTTTACTTTCACAGCACCAAGTAGCTTTAGATTAGATTTGATTAACAGAGTTGGACATGACCTTGTAGGTCATCTAGTCCAAGTGTAGGTCATCTAGTCCCCTGCCCAAGTGGGGGACCATACACCATTTCTGACAAATGGCAGTCCAATCTCTTCTTGAAAGTCTCAAGTAATGGTGCTCCCACAACTTCCAAAGGCAGTTTCTGTTCCATTGGTTGATTGTTCTCACTGTCAGAAAATTTATCCTTATTTCTAGGTTAAATCTCTACTTGTTCAGTTTTTATCTGTTAGTACAGAACAGTTGAGCTAAGCCACACCCTGGCTCCTTGCTGTCTCCTTCTTGCTCACACAGCAAATATTGTTTCAGTTTCCAAACAGCCCTGAACTTTCTCACAGGATGCTAGCCAGATGAAAACCGATGGATGCTGGTAGGCAGAGGCAGGCATTTTTTCCCCTTATTTTTCTCCCTCAAACTAAGCCTGACCACATAGTTTTGTAGCAAAGCACGGGTATCGAGTTAATTATAAATAAGGGAGCAGGGATTTGCAATTATTCTATAAATCCCTATTTCAGGGTTTCAAGACAATAATGTATAAAATGCTTGAACTAAATAAGGAAATAATCACAGTTATAGCCAAGTGGATATGAGTCATTTTTAAGAGAGGAAATTTCTCAGCATGTGCTGTATTAAAGGTGGGTCCTCTTTTGTCCCTTGCTTTCCTGCATAGAAGGGAAATGGATTTTCATAGTCAAGAATCTCATGATGCTAAAGAAAATAAGTTGGAAGTGAGATCTGAGACTTTTAGCACCTTCAATCTCCTGATCATCTGGGAGTCAAGGACATTTCCTGGGGAAAAAAATATCAGTAGAAAATGGTGGCCCAGTTTTTAACCGAAAGTAAATTACCAATATTAATACTATGCAGTAATTTCTCCACACACCCATCCCACTCTTACAAAGCCTTACTAAGACCACATCTAGAATAATGCATCTAATGTTGGTCACCACACTATAAAAAAAAGACATTGAGACTCTAGAAAGAGTACAGAGAAGAGCAACTAAGTTGATGAGGAGACTGTTGACTAAAACATATGAAGAATGGTTGCAGGAACTGGGCTAGTCTAGGGAATAGAAGAGAAGAGAAGAGAAGAGAAGAGAAGAGAAGAGAAGAGAAGAGAAGAGAAGAGAAGAGAAGAGAAGAGAAGAGAAGAGAAGAGAAGGGAAGCCAAAAGGGGAAAAGGGGGGGGGGGGGGGGGGGGTCAAGCTATTCTCCAAAGCACCTGAAGGCCAGACAAGGAATAATGGATGGAAACTGAACAAGGAGAGATTCAACCTGGAAATAAGGAGGAATTTTCTGACAGTGAGAACAATCAACCCTTGGAACAGAAGTTGCCTTCGGAAGTTGTGGGAGCTTCATTGCTGGAGGCTTTCAAGAAGAGACTGGACTGCCATTTGTCAGAAATTGGGTAGGGTCTTCTACATGGACTAGATGACCTACAAGGTCCCTTTCAAATCTGTTATTCTCATGATCCTTGAGAATAAAGAATAAATAGCTTTATATGATACTTTCCCACAATAATAGCTCTCCGGGGGCCATCTTTGGACAATGTTTTGTTATCTGCAATGACTAAAAAGATGCCTCTAGCTGGGGAAAAATACAAAACAGTGACAAAACCCTCTACAGTTCTTGGTCCTTTTCAGCTGAATCAGTCAAAGGGCCATTGGTTTCTGCCATTCACTCAGTTTAAAGGGTTTTTAGAATTTTTCATCCTCACTTTTCTTTGTCATCATTCTCCAAATTTAACTCACTGTTCCTATTTAAAGAAAATTTAGGAACAAATTTTTAATAACCACCAGTTTCAACCCAGAATCTGGAGGGATTCCATTTCTAACTTCCTTCTATAGAGAAAATTGTCCATTTACTCTTTGCTTCTTAGCTAGAAAGCAGACCATAAAAGGATAGCTTATGCAAGAATCTTTCATGAGGAACCTTATTAAGGGATTTTTTTTTTCTTCTGAAAAATCCATGCATACAATGGCAACAGGGCCACTTCCATCCACAGGGCCACCAAAAACATCTAAAACCATTATTTATCTTTGCAGGATACACTGATTTTCCTTCAGCAAGATTCATTCTTAAGTCATTTTTTTTTTGATGACTAGATCTCTCGGTATAAATATATTGACCTACCTATAATTTTTCAGATGGCCCAAAGTCATTTTTAAAAAATGACCATCCAGACCTCGGGCACTGATCCTGATTTGAGAACAAGTTATATATTTTGACTGGCAATTTCGTATTTGGTTTCTTTAGGAACTTTTCCATGGATGCCACCAAGATAGAGTGGTTTATTATTTTGTAGTCTCTCATGATATCCTAGAATAATTTTCTCACGTTGCTTCGATTTGCTTTAGTTTCCTGATTCCTCCCTTTTAAAAAAATTAGGATAGGGATTTGTTTTATATTCTACAATAAAAAGAGATGCAAATAATTAATTGGTGCATGATCACCATTTGATATTAAATTTGGGGTTGCCTCTCCTTTGGTAAGTTCCAGGACCAACTCTTGTAACCCAACAATTTGGCTAACTTTATTTAGGTTTGTTTGTCATAGCCTGGGTATTAATATACTCAAGTCTACATGAGGATAAAATCCTCATGTAAAAAAATAAAATACATAAAATAACCACTTTGTATACCTCTTTATTTCCTTCCCTGAATTCGGGCTAACTCCATGATTTGATCAGATTACACAGGTGCATTTTTCAGAATCTAATTTATGATTGTGGCTAATAGCGTTACTTATAAAAATTCTGTGATGGTGTCCAATTTTCCACTGCTTTTTATATTTTAGATGTCTATACTGTCTTGTCAGATCCATGTATCTGCCATTCTTCAATGGAAGAAGAATGGGCTTGGGTTTTTTTTTTTTTTTGACATAGCTAATTATTTTCCACTTGATGTAACCTAAAAATTCTAATGCTTCCATTGAATCTGTATGACCTTTTACACAATTTATAACCGTTGCCTGATGCCTCAGATGCCTAGAAAATTCTCACCTGTTGCAGAGATGGTAAGAGGAGAAGGGGCCATAATAAATTCCAACTCTGAAAGAAAATTCCTGGGAACCTCTCCTTAACTGCCTTCTCAAAGACAGGGGCATCTGTGGATTGGTGAAATCCACAGAAAATACTGCTGCCCTTCAAAAAGACCTCAACTATCTATCAGGATGGTCAAACAAATGGCAACTTCAAATCTCAACAAATAAATGCTCTGTCTTACATATTGGCAAAAAAATCCAGAAAATAAAATACAAGCTGAATAGTCAAGACTTTGTTGATGATCCAAACTCTGTCAAAGACTTTGGAGTACTCATCTCCAATGATCTAAGTGATAGAGCCCACTGAAACTACATAGCCAAAAAGGCATTAAGAGTTGTTAATCTAATCCTACGTAGCTTCTTCTCTGTTAATATCACACTACTAACTAGAGCATACAAAACATTTGCAAGACCAATACTCGAATACAGCTCATCAGTCTGGAACCCACATTACGTATCTGATATTAACACAGTTGAGAAAGCCCAGAAATATTTCACAAGAAGAGTTCTCCACTCCTCTACTCGTTGCAGAATACCTTATGCCACCAGACATGAAATTCTAGACCTAGAAAACCTAGAACTATGCCACCTTAGGTCCAATCTAAGTATAGTATATAAAGGCCCTGTCACACTGCCCAACGGATGCAAAACGTTAGTAAAAAGGACACAACGTACGAGAAAAATGTTCCATCCATTGTTATCCGCTCTCAGAAGGGGCAAAAATTTGCATAACCAGAGCGGACAACACGGAAAGGAACAGACGCGGGGAGGACGCAGAGCGGATGGAAAGCGGATGCGGAACAGAAGCCTAACAGATGGAAGCAGATGGGAGCGGATGGCACATCCGCAAGGCTTCCGGGGGGCCGCAGCAAAGCGGACGTGGAAGGGATACAGTGGATGCAGAGCGGATGCACAGCGGATGAAGCGGATGCACAGCGGAAGCCTAACGGATGCCGAGCATTAATTGCGCATGCGGGGAGGATGCATTGCATAAGCCCCGCAGATATAAAGGGAAGCAGCTCGGAAGCAGGTCACCATTCAGAGGAACGACCTGCTGCCAGATGGATTAACAGCCTTACCTGCCCTGCCTGCATGCCTGCCTGCAAGCCTTGCTGCCAGCCTTGCTGCCAGCCTCTCTGCCAGCCTTGCTGTCTGCCTGCCTGCCAGCCTTGCTGCCAGCCTGCCTGCAAACCTCCCTGCAAGCCAGTCTGCCTGCCAGCCTTGGTTCCTGCCTGCCTGCCAGCCTTCCTGCCAGCCTTGGTGCTGCCTGCCTGCCAGTCTTCCTGCCAGCCTTGGTTCCTGCCTGCCTGCCAGCCTTGGTGCCTACCTGCCTGCAACCCTTCCTGCCAGCCTTGGTGCCTACCTGCCTGCCAGCCTTCCTGCCAGCCTTGGTGCCTGCCTTCCTGCCAGCCTTGGTGCCTGCCTGCCTGCCTGCCTTGGTGCCTGCCTTCCTGCCAGCCTTCCTGCCAGCCTCCCTGCCAGCCAGCAACCCCACAACCATGGGGAAGAACAGAAAGCCTCAGCCATCTGCTGCCAGTCCTGGCAAGAGGGACAGGGCTACCATTCCGCCCCCTGCCCCTCACTCTGCTTCTGCTGGGGCTTCTGTAGCACGGGCTTGCTCTTCTGGGGCTGGAGCTTCTGCTGCTTCTGCTTCTGGGGGAGCTGATGATGCTGCTTCTGGCGGTGGTGCTTCTGCTGGTGCTAACTTTGCTGATGCTGCACCCCAATGGCGCTTCAGACAAGCACTCCAGCACCAACCACCTCCACAGCACCTGGACCCTTCACCACTGAGACTGAGCGACCAAGAGGAGTGCCAGAGACTGGCTGGCTGGCTACCTGTGGCCTTTATTTGGACACTTGACTTGGGTCATTTTTCTTTTATAGCTTGTTGTTAATAAAGGCTATCTTTGATTCACACACTTGCCTCATTTCTTTTTTTTAATATAGTCTTGGTGGAAACTTTTAGAAATTGTTTAAGCCTTTGCATGTTTGTGGGATGGGTAAGGATAGCAGTGGGATGGGCAGGGATACCTGTGGGATGGGTAATAGCTGTGGGATAGATAAACCTCCAGTGCAAGCATAGTGGGACTGTATGGTCCACCCTCCCAGGTGCCACACCTATGGCCTTTTATTATCAATAACAATTTAATCATTGATCCACACATGTCAACATAAACACAACTCTTTATTAAATGCCCTGTCCATTGTAGGCCCACCCAACATTCATGGCCCAATCTCATCCGTGTGATGAGACAGGCTGAAGGAAGCATCCATTAAGCATCTATCATCCTGTCTTGCCACTCCACCGCTCCAGCTGGGGAGTTGCACCAATATTTCAGGAGGTCGTGCTGCTTCTTCCCTTCACATGAGGCTCTGTTGGGGCCTTGCACATCCTGAGTGTCTATCAGGTTTTGCCCTTGCCTCCATTCCCCAGGCTCCATGTCCCCATTGCCTTGTTGGAGGTCCGCGAGCCTGTTCTGCAAGACTGGGTAGCGGATGCACATGAGATTATGCAGGATGCAGCAAGCTTCCACGATCCTCCTCACGGTCTCTGGGCAATGCTGCATGGTGGTGAGAAGTACCTGGAACCTGTTGGCCAGGATGCCAAAGGCGTTCTCCACCACCCGCCTTGCCCTGAACAGCCTGTAGTTGAAGATCCTCTCTTCATGGGTGAGGTATTTGGAGGTGTAGGGCTTCATGAGGTAGGTTATGAGGGAGAAGGTGTCATCCCCCACGATGAAGTAGGGCACATCTTGTGTGTCGTTGGGCAGGGGTTCTGGATCTGGGAAGCCCGCGATGAGGTTGCCTTCCAGCCCCTCCTTGAGGTGACTGGTGTTGTATACCTGGGCATCTGAAGATGAGCCGTTGCCTGAAGCATCGATGTACATGAACTTGTAGTCAGCATCGACCATGGCGAAGAGGATGATGCTGAAGAAGCCCTTTGGATACATTTTCCGTGCAAAAGTTTTGAGCAGCTCAAAACCCTCTGAGCGGATGGAACGTCAATAGACGGATGCTGGACGGATAAAGAGGAAGCAAAACGTTTGCAGTGAGTACAAAACGGAAGCATCGCGTTAACCAACGGATGGCAAGTGTTTTTCTCCCTTTTACATCCTCTTTCCATCCGTTGGTGCAGTGTGACAGGGGCTTTAAATCATACATTGCAATGTCCTACCTGTCAATGAATACTTCAGCTTCAACCATAACAATATAAGAGCAAACAATAGATACAAACTCAAGTTTAACCGCACCAATCTTGATTGCAGGAAATATGACTTCAGCAACAGAGTGGTCAATGTCTGGAATACTCTACCTGACTCTGTGGTTTCTTCCCCAAATCCCAAAAACTTTAACCTTAGACTGTCTCCTATTGACCTCACCCCTTTCCTAAGAGGTCTGTAGGGGGCGTGAAAAAGCGCACCAATGTGCCTACCGTCCCTGTGCTATTGTTTCTTTTTACTTTTCTTATATATATCCATTTCATGTATTCATAACTATGTTTATACTTATACCTATTATCTTGTAAGTGATTGACAAATCAAATAAATAAATAAAAATAAATTGTCCAAGGGGCTCTAACTCCCCTTATCTGAGTTGCACACCCTGATGGATACCAGATCCTGCTTTTAATGTTGACTTGCTTTCTTCTCCTTCAATAAAGAATTCCTTTTGAAATACCCAATTTTCAAAAGTTCATTCTTTTGATAGGAACAGTTGGATTTCCCCCAGTGCATCCTTCCCAGGTCTTTCTATAGAGTTCCTGTCTCACCCATTCTTTCCACTCCACCAGCTTTTAGTGTTTGTGCAGAAACACTACATTGTTCACCTTTTCAAATGTTCTGGCTTTTACCCTCTCAACTGTTATAGTCCTCCCTTAATTTACTTGCCAAATTGGATCTATCCTTCACAACATTTCCTGAAATATCTACCTCTTTCCAGATCAGAAAATGCCCAACAACATCTATGGTCCTTCCTCCAAGAATTGCTATAAAAACTGCTATACCACCTTGTCTATGTTAACATGCCATGCAAGATAGTATTTTTCTCAAAAATATTTTGATGTTCATCAGGACTGTCTCCTCTTCCACCCCCACTCCCAAAGCTGCGAAGACAAAATATAGGACCTGTGAGGCAGAATATTTTGCAAACCTCTCCTTGTGCAAGCTTTTTTAAAATGAGTAAGAGGAACTTTTCAGACGGCCAGCTTGTCCAATGTAAACCTTTGCATAGATTAAATGTACTTGGATTAGTTTGTACATTTATCTATGCATTTCCAAGCTGATTTAGTGTGGGGGGGATGCTGGAATATTTGCTGAACACATGAACGAACATGCCAAGAAGAAGAACCGCTTTGAAATCCAAGTCACATTTATTCTTGAAAAGGTTCTATGCCTTTCAGAAAAATATGTATATTTTCTCAAATTGCCTTTTTTCTGTCTCCATATAGCAATGAGCCACAAATTGTCAATCAAATTAAAAGAAGAACACTTTGGTTATTTGCCTTGAGAGATTTCAATATTTTCCTCAGAAGTTCTATCTGGTCGAGGGGTGACCAGCCTGATACCCCATCAATCCCAAATTTCATAAGGAAAAAAACATACATGTATCATTTTGATTATGTCTTGACTTGTTGAGAATACCTCAACCAGGAAGTACCAGGGGATCAACTCTTACTTGGCTCCAGGGTTCATTGATTGTCTTTGGGCCAGTTACTTTAGCTCAACTTTTGCTACTGTGGACTTTATATTGTACAGACTCAGTTCCCCTGCTTGAAATATCATGAGAGAGAGAGAGAGAGAGAGAGAAAAGGAGATCTACAATGTATACAATAACACAGTAATAAGTTTTTTTAAAAAAAGAGGAGAAAGTTAACTATGTTCACTGTTGCTTCATCATCAAACAATCTTGGGATGAGTGAGATAACAACGCAAAATCCTTCCATGTTTTCAAGTCTTCAGAGAAGTAAAAGTTAATTCCAAGTACACATTGGATAGTAATTAGAAGTTATGCTCCATCCTTACCTCCCTGTTTCATGCTAGGTCTTGCGGTAAGATCCTTTCAAGCTTAAAGCTGTGGATCTGTTCAGAGAAGGTTTGAATGGATTCAGTCAGAGTTACCGACATTTAAGCATCACAAAGAAAGGAAAAAAGAGACAAAAAGATCATTGATTCGCTAATAGTCAAAATGTGCCAATTTATAGGTTTCATAAAGTCATAAAGCATAAAGTCACAGCTCACAGCATTACAAAGAAGAACATATAAAATATTATACATGTATAGAATATATAGTAGACTCTATGCTTCTTTCTGTGCTGTATGCTTTCAGTGTGAACTATGGTTTTATGCTTCTTTCATGACAGGGTAGCTCTTCAATCAAAGGATTGATTCAATGAATGAAAAGATGGACTTGGGGGGGGCATGATCGCAATGTCCCAATATCTAAGGGGCTATCTCAAAGAAGAGGAGGTCAACCTAGTCTCCAAGGGATCTGAAGGCAGAACAAGAAACAATGCAAAGCATTCAAGGGGAGAATCAACCTAGAACGAAGGATGAATTTCCTGACAGTGAGAACCAGAGGTGGTATTCAGCAGGTTCTGACCAGTTCCGGAGAACCGGTAGCAGAAATTTTGAGTGGAAAACGGGCAAATCCCACCTCTGACTGGCCCTGCCCCATCTATTCTCCACCTCCCAAGTCCCAGCTGATCGGCTGGGTCTCCTTTGGTTGCCCTGTACAGGAGAACGGAGCTGGAAAGCAGGTTAGTGAGGAGGGGAGGGAATGGGGATTTTGCAGTATCCATCCCCTGCCACTAAGCCACGCCCACAGAACTGGTAGTAAAAAAATTGAAATCCCACCACTGGTGAGAACAATTAAGTAGTGGAAGGACTTGCCTCTAGAAGTTGTGAATTCTCCAACACCAAAGGTTTTTAAGAAGAAATTGGACAGTCACTTGTCTGAAATGATATAAGGTTTCCTATCTGAGCAAGGAGTTGGCCTAGAAGTTCTCCAAGGTGCTTTCCAACTCTGTTATTCCGTAATTCAAATAGTCTTTCTGGAAAGTAGGTCAAGAGGTCATCCTAGGATTCAGGGGTACCGTTACCTGCCATCTGTCTTCTGATGAAAAGAATGGCCACAAGTAGCCTAAAGGCCATGATCTCAAGGGGTTTTATTTTGTTACTTACCAGAACTGCCCCAGTTGTCATAGCCTGGAGACCTCATATTCCCCAAGAATTCAGCATCTGAAAGCATAATTTCTCATCTTCCTTGAGACAATCCAGCTTCCCATTCTTTTCTTAGAAAATGAGCAATCAACTTAATTCCTTTCCGATACAATCCATGTTGTCACCCACTCTTACGAGAACAATGGTTTTTATAGCAAGCAACCTTAGGCTATCCTTTGGAAGAAATTGTGAAAAAAGTAATTGATTAAAGAAAAGTTTATGTTAGAGAAAAGATTATAGATTGATAGATTATAGACTTTATATTATATTTATAATATATTATATTATATTTATAATATATTTATATTATATTATAGATTTAGATTATAGAAAAGAAGGGAAGAAGGCTGTTCAGCCATCCCCATAGGGATTTTTAAAATTTTAAAATGCAAAAAGAGGTGGAACTCCTGGCAAAGGAAAAAAACATTCCTCCTCCAAAATTGTCTATTTATTCTGGGACATGACTGGAGATCCCTTATGCTACCAAGCATCCACCAGTCTTCAGGATGTTGTTTTAGTAGGAAGTGTTTATGTGACCATTCTGTAAACTGATTGGACTGATGCACAAAATACACTCAGTGTGTCAACCCTGAAGTTGACGTGACCGACACCATCTTGGACGCTTCAGTGTTGCCACATTGGAGCTGAAGGATAGGGAGGAGGGATTTTAGATAGCTGGGGTTTTGTGGCCAAAACAATATACTTTCTCTTGGGAACCAAGGACATTCTCACACCTGAGCAGAGGAAGCCAGAGTGTTGTCACCAGGCAACCAGACAGTGCCATGATGGGACCATGTGACTGATTGTTTTGCGAAAGGGACAAACTTTTACTTTTAATTAGATGAAAACCACGGGAACCTTCAGAGTCAGTTTTCACCAGATATGTGCCAATGTGCTACATTCCGTAAAGCTATTCTTTGAGAAATCTACCTGCCTCAGAGTTTTGCTTGATATGGGTCTATTACTGTTACACAGGGTCTAGTAAGAGCTGTTATATACATACAACATTATGGACAAGGGAGGGATTGGACCAGTTCAAGTGAACCAGTAGTTCCTGTTAGCATTTGGCCCCATTCACCCATCCCTCCTCTTTCTTGTGTTTTATTTCCTGTTTTTTTAACACAGTTGATTCGTGCAGCAGAGCAGTTTTGCCGTGCCTCAGCTATTCTAGTCCCAGGGTCTGCAGTAGAAGGTAAGTAATTGAGTTGGAAATGTGCTTTTTTAAATGTAGAGCACACACACTCACCAGTTGTGTGATGACCTGGGGAATGGCACAAAGGCAACACAGTCAGATAATCAGTAGAAGTGCCACTATCAGCTTCAATTTTGCCCCCAATGTCCTGGTTATTTTCTGGGCTGGAGAAAAACTCTCCTAGAAACAGTCTTTGGCTGCAGAGAATCAAGTCCAAAACAAGGTCAACAAAAACTGTAAGTCCAATCAAGGCAAGATGAGGTAGTTAATCCAGCAGGGAAAAAGCAAGAATTCCAGACGTGAAGGCATAGCAAAACTCAACATGTTTGGGAAGATGCCAGTAACACTGATAATCAAAGTCAACACAAGATAAAGTCCCATTTGCTCCCAGTAGCTGCTGCATTTAGCACGCATCACTTTTAAACTCTCTTCCCAGCTTTGGCTAATGAAGGGAACCAGGGCCCTTTCCTCCCCCATAAGCCACACAACCCATGTTGCTCTCTTCTCCATTCCTCCCTGTGTGCCTTTGGATGAAGAGAGGATGGGCCTGTGCCTTCCTCTGAATGCCCAGCCAGATTTTGCCCTTCTCCAGTTTCCTTCACAGCCAACGGAGCCACACTCCCACTCCCTGTCAGCTGTTGGTCTTCCTCCTTGGATTCAGACTCTGACAGGGGCACGACAGGTTATTACACTGGTTGAATCGCACCTGTGATTATGGAGCTGAGCCTTCTGAGATTTGCTGCTCAGTGATTTTCACACTTGTTCCATGTAAGCAGTTGCCACATCCCTGTGATCATAGGCCATCCTCCTCTTCTGGTGTGTAATTCCCAACTCTGCTGCAGAGCAAAACCCTTGGGGCAAAGCCATTTTTCGATCTCTAAGAAGTCTGGGTTCCCCTGTAAATCTCACAAGTAGATCTTTCCAGGGATATCTGCAAGGTGGATCAAAAAGGAGGGACATTTATATATCATTTCCACCTGCCTATCTACAAAAGGGGTTAAATTTACATTACACTCACTATTGCAGTGCTGCAATATTATTCTGATGGAAGTCTCTGACCCTGTGGATACCGGATGCTTGTTTTGCAAGCCATTAAGGTTCCCTCCTGTCATGCCAGTGATGGAATCTGACTCAGAGGAAGAAGCCAAAAGTTGACAAGGAGTGGGAGTGTGGCTCCATTGGCTGTGGAAGAAACTGGGGAAGGACAAAGTCTGGCTGGGCAGAGCAGGGAAGAGGTAGAACAAGGGAGAGGGAATTCAGAGGAAGATCCAGGCCCAGCCCCTCTTCATCCTAGGGCCTGCAAGGAGAAACGGAGAAGAGAGCAACATGGGTTGTGTGGCTTATTGGGGAGCAAAGGGCCCTGATTCCCTTCATTAGCTACAGCTGGGAACAGTGTATAAAAAAGGTAAACTGCATGCAGCAAGCTGTTGGGAGCAAACATGATTTTATCTTGTATCATCATGGCTTATCTGTTTTTCTGGCATCTTCCCAACGCTGTGAGTTTTGCCATGCTTTCAAGTCAGAAATTCCTTCTTCTGCCCTGTCAAACTAATTACTTCAGATTTATTTGTTTGGATTTTAAGTTGCAGTTTGTGCGAACCTTGTTTTGGACTTAATTTTCTGCTGTTCCTGGGAGAGTTTTTCTCCAGCCAAAGGTAACCTGGACATTGGGGGCAAAGTTGGAGATAATAAAGGGACTCCTATTGCTTATTTGACTGTGCTGCCTTTGTGCCATGCCCCGAGTCTTCATACCTCCTATTGACGATGACAAGAGTCACCAAGACCCCCCACTGTCTCCCCTGCCCCTTTTCAGCATCCCAAGGTTGGTGAGAAGAATGATAGTCCTTTGGCAGGGAATAGCATGAATGCCATTTGAAAGTGGTTTTAAGTGAAAACTTTAGAGTGAATGCTATTCTTTCAGATTAAATCAACAGGTTAAGATGAGGGCAGTTTTCTCTGTGCCAGCCAGGGGTTTCCAACTGTTCCTCTGGTTCTAATCCCAGCAGTTACAACCACACCTAAACTGAATAAGCAGCTTCCGGGAGTTGATAGACAATTGCAGGTACTCTGATTAAACAAATTGGGAAAGGCTATTCTTAGAACTGGGAAGTGTAATTGGCACACACATTCAGCTAATGACTCTACCATGACAAGAACAATTCTAGCCTGCAACTTAACCCTGGGGTAGCAAAGCAATCTTTGGAATTCACAAGAGGTTTCTGAAGAATACAATCAGCAACATTTCCCACTAAGCAACTATTGACTGTGAAGTTTTCTAGGGTTAACATGTTCCTGATTCAAAGTTGTGCCTAGTGAGATTCCCTCTGAATACCGAACACATATATGATCAATTGTTATGCTATATGATCAATTGTTATTATTGTTGTTGTTAGTTGCAAAGTCGTGTCCAACCCATCGCAACCCCATAGACAACGTTCTTCCAGGCCTTCCGGTCTTCTACCATCCTCCAGAGTCCATTTAAGCTCACGCTGACTGCTTCAGTGACTCAATCCAGCCACCTCATTCTCTGCAATTTCCCTCTTCTTCTCTTGCCCTCAATCTTTAGGCTCTTCTCCAGGGAGTCCTTCCTTCCTTCTCATGAGATGGCCAAAGTCTTTGAATTTCATCTTCAGGATCTGGCCTTCTAAAGAGCAGTCATGGTTGATCTCCTCTAGGACTGACCAGTTGGATGGCCTTGCAGTCCAAGGGTCTCGCAGGAGTCTACTCCAGCATCAGAGTTCAAAGGCCTCTATGACAAAGCAAAACTACTTGTTGAGTGCTTTAAAATGTTTGGAAAGAAAGTACAGTAAATCCAATTACAGTGTCATGGCTCTTGAAATGTAAACCAATCCCAATCTTTGTGGAAAAAAACAACAACTTGGTGCATATTAAGATGACTTACTAAATACCATATCGTGTAAATACCATTACAAACAACTCAATTGCAGGAAATACGACTTCAGCAACAGAGTGGTTAATTCCTGGAATACTCTACCTGACTCTGTGATTTCTTCCCAATAGTAGGGGTTGAACGTTCATACCAAAAACATACCAAACTCATATCCAATTTCATGGTACACATACATTTTTTCTCCACCTCCTGTTTTTTTTAGTTTTTCTTCTATTTTTTTAGTGATTTTCTTCACTTGAACTCTGAGCAATAGACAAACTCCATGAACAATGTCTCAGAAAGAGCAAATGTAGTGTCCCTTAAGTATTTTTTTTCAGATCCTCAGCCATAACAGATATTTTTATTAGAAGCAACTATAAAATATCAAACTGATTGCATGGAATACTTTGGATATTCTATTTCACTGTTTCAAATTTCCATATGATATTTTTTAAGATGTTAGGACTTAATAGAATAGAATATCTTTTATTGTCATTGCATTCCATGAATACAATGAAATTTGAAAGCTACTCCAGCACAGTGCCCCAAACACCATATCACAATCACACTACAGAGTATTTAAAAATTAAAATAAAGAAACAGTTTCTTAATCTATTAGTCCTCATTTTAAGACACCTATAACGCCTCCTGATGGTAACAGTTTGAAATATGAGTGTCCAGGATGAGAATAGTCTGTGGAGATTTTTAGTGTTCTTGAGAGGAATTCCCTGAGGTAATATCATTAGGGCAGTTTTCAGTTTTAAACTGGATGCTTCCATGCCAACAAACTGCTTTGTAAAATTATTGTAAGTTTCCCTCTGGCATAGTATTCAGTGAATCTCTGAACAGCACAACAGCTTGTGTGTTTCTTCACATACGGCCTGTAACAGAAGCTGTTACAGAATAAGCAATTGTGGTACATCCCAGCTACCTTGTGAAATAGCAATAGCACTTAGACTTATATATCGCTTTATAGTGCTTTACAGCCCTCTCTAAGCAGTTGACAGAGTCAGCATATTGCCCCCAACAATCTGGGCCCTCATTTTACCCACCTTGGAAGGACAGAAGGCTGAGTCAACCTGGAGCCTGGTGGGATTTGAACTGCCAAATTATAGGCAAGCTGGCTCAGAAGTAGCCTGTCATACTGCACTCTGACCACTGCGCCACAGAGGCTCCTAAAAAGTTAGAAAGCTAGAAGCATCCCAGTCTTGCCAATTCTTAGCAGAGAATTTGGGTCTACATTCTTCCTAACTACCTGGGTCTGTTGCATGAAACCTTAGAAAGCAACTTTTCTCAGTTTCTAACTATCTTCTTTAGCACTGGCACTTGGGAAGCATGTCAGTCAGAGGTGGTATATTCAGCAGGTTCTGACCAGTTCTGGAGAACCGGTAGCGGAAATTTTGAGTAGTTTGGAGAACTGGCAAACACCACCTCTGACTGGAGATTTTATGGTGTCCTTCCCCTGCCACGCCCACAGAACCAATAGTAAAAAAAAATTGAACCCCACCACTGATGTTAATGATATATCAATTGTTTATGGTTGATAAATGCAGTGGCATTTCCAATTAAGGGAGGTTTGAAGGGGAGGACAAGCTTAGAGTCTTTGCACAGCAGGAAGCAATGCAGATCTTATCTCCCCAGAGTCCCCGAGACCCTTATCTGGGGGTTCTCCAGAGAATACTGCCAGTCTGGTGAGATTCTTGTAAATAGGCATGCAGCAGTAAAGAAGTAACTCAACCAATTCACACTGTTGTACTAGTTTCTTGTGCCTGAACATTAAATAGTTTGGGCATCACTGATGTTCTTCAGTTGAAATTGCTCTTCTTAGTGAAGATTAGATGTTCCTCATGATCAGTGGTGGGATTCAATTTTTTTTTACTACCAGTTCTGTGAGCAAATCTCCAGCCAGAGGTGGTATTTGCTGGTTCTCCGAACTACTCAAAATTTACCGGTTCTCCAGAACTGGTCAGAACCTGCTGAATACCACCTCTGCTCATGATACATTACTCCATAAAGATGAAGCAGGAATATGTCCCAGTTGCACAGGGGATATACAAAAATTATCTGGCCTCCCATAATTGGGAATGTATTTGTTGACAATGGCATATCTGAAAATCTCCATGATTAAGTTTTAGGGTTGCCAAATATTCTATAATAGAAGCATCATTCACATATCAACACTATCACATATCAGTTATTAATTGGAAACTCACACCCAAGCCAATTTATATTCAGTTAAGCTGAAGATTTTATTTAGGGAGAACATATGGTTGCATTAGTACTTCAAACACATAAAAAGCTGGTTATTTTCCATTCTATCCAAAGAAAATGCAGTTATTTTTTTAAAAACATGCACTATTTTCTTATTTAGATAAAGAATTATATTCAATATAAAGATCCTGGCCTACGGTAAAAAGAAAAGTGACTTCAACAGAAGAGTGTATGTGTTGGTAAAATTTATTGGTGACCTTTAGAAATAAATTGGAATATACATATGCATTTTAAATAAATATACCCAAGTTGGGTTATTTGGCAAATTTGGGTGGAGATATATTGTCAAGAATGTTATCAATTGCATTATCCTAAAAATAAATTTAAAACAATGAGCTAAATTTAACTCAGGCATCAGAATAATTCACTCAGATTTTTTTTAAAAAAACAACTACCTTGAGTAATCCTTCAAACCCAACCATTTCCCTTCAGCTTCCTAGCATGCATCTTGCATTTCACGTTCACCCTCTTAGTTTCAATTGAAAAGAGAATTGCCTGAAGCAATGCTTACTCAATCCTTGTCATCTTCATCTCCATTCAAAGATCAGAAAGCCCTGAAGTTCCCACAATTAATTCCCCTGAACTAAATCTAGAATCAACATGTTGTGAAAGCCATCCTTTGTAGATGGATAACCCCCACGCATCCATCTCGTTCTGGCTGAGCCCTGGCAACACACCAGGCAATCAAACTGCACCTTTCCTCAGCATTCTTCAAAATGGAGGACTTCTTCAGCCAAACCTGGGGGAAACCCACAAATTCGGCAAGGCTAACCTGAAAGTTAGGTTGTCTGTAAGCAGTTTCAGACCATTAGAGACTTCACTGGAAAGAGAGAAAGACATTATTCCTTGCACTGAAGATAGTGCAAGGAAGTATTTTCTTTGCTTGTTTTGGCTTGCAATGGAGTACCCATGCACCGTGGTAAGATAGCAATTGCAATATGTCATGCCCCTGGTGAAGACTGAGGGAGAGGAGGAACAGCTAACAGGGAGTGGTAGTGTGGCTCCGGAGGTTGTGGAGGAAGCTGAGGAAGGACAGATGCCAGCTGAGCAGTCAGAGGAGGACCCAGGCCCATCCCCTCTCCCATCCCCTCTCCATCCTAGGCACGCAGGGAGGAAAGGATAAGGGAGAGACGAGGGCCTTGATCCTCTTCATGGGCTGCAGCTATGACAACTGGATAAGAGGATGGACCTACATACTGGTGAGTGCTGGAAAAAAAACATTGAAATATCTCTAGTTTATGGTTCCTCTCTGAGTCTGGCATCTTTCCCAGTGTGTGTTATCTGTGGATGTCATCCAGCCCTTGTCTTGCCTGGTTTGTGTTGCTTTTTTCCTTCTTCCTGTAACTGTTTGTGTGGGAGTTTTTTGTCTTCTGTCAAGAATATTTGGAGCTTGGAAGCAAACTGAAGGAATACCTGTTCACCTATTTCTATGACTGTGTTTGTTTTGTATCCCACCCTGGGTCATCACTATGTATCAGAACGGTCAAACAAATGACAACTTCAAATCTCAGCAAATAAATGCTCTGTCCTACATATTGGCAAAAAAAAATAATCAGAAAATAAAATACAAGCTGAATAGACAAGACCTTGTTGATGATCCAAACTCTGTCAAGGATCTTGGAGTATGCATCTCAAATGACCTAAGTGCTAGAGCCCACTGTAACTGCATTGCCAAAAAGGTGTTAAGAGTTGTTAACATAGTCTTATGTAGCTTTTTCTCTGGTAATATTACACTACTAACTAGAGTATACAAAACAGTTGCTAAACCAATATTTGAATACAGCTTATCAGTCTGGAACCCACATTACATATCTGATATTAACACAGTTGAGAAAGTCCAGAAATATTTCACAAGAAGAGTTCTCCATTCCTCTACTCGTTGCAGAATACCTTATGCCACCAGACTTGAAATTCTAGACCTAGAAAACCTAGAACTATGCCGCCTTCAGTCCGATCAAAGTATAGTATATAAAACCTGTCAATGAATACTTCAGCTTCAGCTATAACAACACAAAAGTAAACAATAGATACAAACTCAAGGTAAACCGCACCAAACTTGATTGCAAGAAATACGACTTCAGCAACAGAGTGGTCAATGTCTGGAATACTCTACCTGATTCTGTGGTTTCTTCCCCAAACCCCAAAAACTTAAAACTTAGACTGTCTATTATTGATCTCACTCCTTTCCTGAGAGGTCTGTAGGGGCGTGCATAAGTGCACCAACGTGCCTACCATCCCTGTGCTATTGTTTCTTTTTATTTGTCTTATATGTATCCATTTCATGCATTCATAACTATGTTTATACTTATACCTATTATCTTGTGATTGACAGATAAAAATAAATAAAATAAAATAAATAAATCACACAACAGCACTTAGACTATACCGCTTTATAGTGTTTTACAGACTTCTCTAAGCAGTTTTACAGAATCAGCCTCTTGCCCCCAACTATTTGGCTCCTCATTTTACCCATTTCAGAAGGATGGAAGACTGAGTCAACCTTGATCCTGGTGAGATTTGATCTGCCAAATTGCAGGCAGCCAGCTGCAGCAGAAGTAGTTTGTAGTACTGCACTCTAATCACTGTGCCACTGAGACTCTTAAGATATTGTATGAATAGTTGCATAAATGGATCCGGTAATGGGATTCAAATAATTTAACAACCGGTTCTCTGCACTTATGATCGACTGGATAGGCATGGCTGGATGGTCATGGGACTATGTGGGCATGACCAATTTGATATCACTCACATTGAGGGGTGCGTCTCCTTGCACCACTCATCCCCAGTTTGACACTTCCCTCCCCACCACTCCTTGTAACCTTGGGTGGCCGGGCAAGTGGCCGGGCAACAAGGGGGGGAGTGAATGGGAGGGGCGGGGCAAGACAAGGCCAGGCATGGTGAGGCACGTTGTTCAGCCGGTTCACCAAACTGCACAAAAAGTTAGCTCTAGGTTCTCTTGAACCAGTGCGAACCTGCTGAATCCCACCATTGAATGGATCCTCTTCCTTCTCCAACCCTCTTAAGCAATGCATATCTCTGAATTTGCCTAAAGAAGATCCCAACCCCCCAAAAGTTTTTATTTCAAACAAGTCTTAGCCTTTAAAATTCTTTGTATCAGTATCTGTATTAGAACCTGAAATTTTCTGGTTGTTTTTTTTTAGAAATCCACCAAACATAATAAAATGACTGTTCATATTGTCCAGATTTCCAACATACATTTCATGTGACCCTACTGCATATATTCTCATTCATTTTTCTGCAGCCATATAATGATGGTACATCTTTATTTAAAAAAATCCCCTTATAGATTATAACATTATGTGAATTTCAATCCTTACATTTATTTATTTATCTGTCAAACAAGTGCCCATCTCACCCGAAATAACTTCGGACAGCATACAATCAATCAAATAAAACGACGATATAAAAACCATCATTATAAAAATGTCAACAGTCAGCATTAAAAACTATAACAGTATTAAAAAATCAGAGTATACAAAACTGTTATGTTATGCTCAGGATTGCCAGTGTTGGGGTTTGAAACCTAGATCTGAATTTTTTCATCCTTGTCTGACTTTCTAGATTTTTTTTATTTTCAAATATAATGAAATCTACATTTTTCTACAGATTACATTTTATGGTATGTATTAAATAGGCAACATGGTTTAGTTTAAAATTGATTTATGGTAGGCTTTGTCATCTTGGTTTTTGTGTGTGGAGTCTAGGTTTATTTCAGTGCAAAATCTTGGGGTTTGGGGGAAACTGTTCTGACAGCCCTGATAGAGTGAAAATTACTCAGTTTAAAACTGATTTAATTTCCTTTTTGTCATCTGGCAATTTTGTTAATCAGAATCTGGTTATGTCTAAAATTCATTCCTCTCTCCTTATTATTTTTTTTAAACAATTTATTTATACATTTTGTGAACAGTGTATTGTCTGAGTCAATTTGCTTACATAATAATACTTTTCCAGCTCTTAATTTCTATCTGTATTATCCACCATTTATAAAGCAAGTCCCATGTTCGAAAATACTCTGTATCTTCTTTTTCTTTTATCATTAATGTCAATCTGTCAATTTCTGCACAATTTAATATCTTTTTATTACATTTCTTCTCTTGGTATTTCCTCATTTTTCCAGTACTATGCAAATACAATTCTTGCTGCTATCAAAACATGTAATATTAAATACAAATTCCCCTTATCATACATTTCTGGTACTATCCCTAACAAAAATATTTCTGGCTTATGATCTATATGCTGCTTTAACATTTTTTTTCTTTTTCTTTTTTAATTTTGAAAAATACTTTATTGAAATTCAAAATATTAAAAAGTTTACAAAAATTCAAAATATTTAAAAAATACAAAAATGTCTGTTATAGAAGATGTGTCAATATCTTTCAGTTTCATTTTTTGACAGTACAATAAATACAATACATACAATTAATACTTGACAGTTATTCATAGTTTGGGTAGTACTAGTTCATAGTGTCTTAATAATATTGATAAAAAGTGATTCATCTATATATAGGTCATTAGTTCAAAAGAAAAAAAAATCATATTAACACTAAGTACATATATATATCTAAAAAGAGAAAAATCAGAGATAAATCTACATAATTATAGTCTATGTACTGTGCTCTCTATTCCATAGCCATAAGAGAAGATATGTTATATATTTTTCAGTATACAATATAACTACATATATGTTATAATATGAATATTTACCTACATCTCCATTTTTTGGCAATTTCTGGATTTCAACAGTTTCTCATTGGTCTTACCTATGTATGTATATAATTATATGTATAATCAGATATCAAATCTTTTTAGGGTATTTGTCTTTAATGATTCCCAGGAGAAATAATTCTGGCTTCCACTCCAACCTGCAATGGATAATTTCCTCTAACCATGTTTGTATTTTGGTCCAATATTTTTTAATTTCTGGGCCTAGCCACCAGACATGGAAGAATGTTCCCTGACACTTCCAACAATTTGGGTTCAGCTTAGGGTACATTTTCGTCAGCCTGGTTGGCGCCAAATGCCAACGACAGAGCATTTTATATAAATTTTCTTTATATGCGACCAACTTTGTCAAGGAAAAAAAATTATGCCAGATTTTCCCCCCAATCTTCTAGATCTACATCAATATTATGTCCAAAGCTTTTAGCCCAGACTAACATGGGTCCTTCAACAATTTCTGCTTCAAAGTCAAAATTTAATAGATAATATAGATATTTTTTCTTCTGGTCCTAGCAATAATTTATCTAGCTGGGTTTCTTTCGTTTCAAATCCAAATTCTTCTAGATCTTTTTTATACCTCATCTCTACTTGAAAGTATGGCCACTCTGGTTTCTCTTCAGATCGTATAAATCTTTCACCTTTTAGCATTTTTTTTCTAACTATGTATGAATTTTTGTCCAATATTCCTTTGCTTTTACACAGGGGTGGGCTGCTACCGATTTGCACCAGTTTGAGCAAACCGGACATTAATTTTACATCTGGTTCACCGAACCAGTAGTTGCAATGACTGGCTGGCCCTGCCCACCCCACCCTGCCCCTCTCACAAGTCTCCACGCAGCCTATTTTGGATTCCAGGTAAGTGCAAGTCCAGTGCAGAAGTTCAGGGAGAGCAATAAATGGGCCTCTGGAGGCTCTAGAGGGCTCTGGGCCCATTTCCAGCCTCTAGAGAGCCTCTGGAGCCCGGGGAAGTCAGCCTCTGGAGTCTGGGGGAGGCCATTTTCACTCTCCTGGAGGCTCGAGGAAAACCTTTGGAACCCAGGGAGGGAGAAAACATCTCCCCCTGCCATGGTGCAGGAGGCTGACCAGGCCACACCCACCATGGCCATGCCCACTCAGCAACTGGGCAGAGAACTGGTTGCTAAATTTTTTGGAGCCCACTCCTGGTGCAGATGTTCCTGAATATAATGTCGCCTGTTTCAGTGTATATCATTCCGGCCTGCATCTTAACAGAACAACCAAGTTGCAAGGGAGGTCTTGGAGGTCTTCTAGTCCAAGCAAGAGACCCTATATTTTATATTATACCCTTTTGTTATACTTTTGCCTCTCTGCACAGCCTAGTGTGGTTAACCCCTCCTTCTATGAATCCGGCACTTCGTGCCTTTTTTTTGTGCTGCTATGATCAGTGCCTCAGTGCCTCAGTGTTGACTTTTGGTCCACCTCCTTCCAATCACTGATAAGATTTCCTGAAGTCTGCCCTCCCCCCAGCTTTCTGCAAATCTCTTGCAGGGTCTTGTCTCACCATGGTGCTTCGTGTGCTCAATCTTCCTGCAATATCCGCTGTTGCCTCCTCAGGCCTCCTCTCTTTCTTTGGGTGCCGTTTTACCTCCTGGATGCTCTTGGGTTTTGTCTAGGTCCACGGCTTTCATGCTCACCAGACCTCTTTGTGTGCAAGCCTGTGTGTGTGTGATTGTGTGTGTATATATATACACCTTTGTGTCAGTTTTGATTGCTAACCCAGCACCTCCTACCATTGAACCATATTTTTAGGAAAATAAAATATTTATTTATTTATTTATAACAAGTCAAAGATAAAGATAAATGTGTTGTTGCCATTGTCCTCTTCCTTCCCCTCCCCCTCTCTGACACATAATTATTCAGCCTTTTCTTGAAGAGGAACATAAAAGAGTCTTCTTCCATTTATGGTAGCAATGTAGCAGTATAGAAATGTTGGTCATAAGTCTTAATAATGATAGGACTCCACAACTAATACAGCAGTTAGATTGAATATACACTGTGTATGTGTATGTGTACATACAGTATATACAGTGTGTGTGTGTGTGTGTGTGTGTGTGTGTGTGTGTGTGTTGCTGTTCAGCTTCCTTCGGGTATTATCCCACGTCATTATAGTGCTTTTAAAGTTGTAGCAACGTTTCAGCAGGATCTCATCTGCCATCATCAGGCTTCTGTATTGAGTTTGTATGTGGGTCAGGCTATCACAGCAGTTGGTTTTAAATTTGAGGCTAGCCTATTGTTGTGCCAGGATGGTTTTTTCTTCATCCTGATTGGTTGGGAGTCTTGGTCTGTGTTTATTGGACTTGGAGTTTGTTTGATTGGTGTTTCTGGTTTCTTCTGTCTGTTTTGTGGCTTTGATTGGATGGCAACACTCTGTTCCTTTATTGGAGGCTTTCAGTGCAGCTTGGCTTCGCGTGAAAGGACGGCTATTATCTATTAGGAAGCTAGGTTTCATCTGGGTGCCTGGTGGGGGGGTGTTTGAGCTGGAGGTATCAGGGGAAGTCTGTTTTTGCCCAGGTGTTTGCCTGGCTTGTGGGGTGGGGATCTTTCTATTTGAGAGTGCAGGCTTCCAAATGATTGACAGTCTGGTGGAATCATCTCTTTTCTTCATGCTTTCAAGCCTTTTTTCAATCTCTATGGCTTCTCTGATGATTCTGTGGCTGGGGTTTTCTATAGTGGCTAGGGTTTTAGTGCCATTGAAGTTGATGTTGTGACCTGTGGTTTTCATGTGTTGGACTAGTGAGGAGGTGTGTTCCAGCTTTTTTACTGCATTTTTGTGTTCATCCAGGCGGGTACTTATTCTTCTATTGGTCTGTTCAATGTATGTGGCCGGGCATGATGCACAGGGAACTTCGTATATGCCTTGGTTTTCCAGGTCAATTTTATCTTTGGGGTTTCTAAGGATGGCTGCTATTTTTTTGTCTGTTTTGAAGGCAGTCTTGATGTGATGCCTGTGTAGTATCTTACTGATTTTGTCTGTAGTACCTCTCATGTAGGGCAGGACAGCTGTTCCATAGGTCTGTTGATCTTCTAGGTTTCTGTTATGTCTTGGTGTGTTTTTGTGGATCAAGCTGGTGATTTTGTTTTTGTGGAAGCCGTTGGCTGTCAATACTTTAGTCAGGGTGCATAGTTCAGTCTTTATATGTGTCTTGTCTGCCAGGCGTTTGGTTCTGGTAATTAGTGTTTTGGCCACGGAATTTATCTGTACTGGGTGGTGGTGGGATTGGGCGTTGAGGTCGCGGTTGGTGTGTGTTTTCTTCTGGTATATGGTGTGTCCCAGTGTGCCATCTGTTCTTTTGTAGATTAGCACATCTAGGAATGGTAGTTGTTTGTTTATTTCTGTTTCCATGGTGAACTTGATTTTGGGGTGTGTGCTGTTTAGGTGTGTTAGGAAATTGTTTAGGTTTTCTATTCTATGGGGCCAAATCACAAATGTGTCATCGATGTATCTTAGCCATAGTTTGGGTTTGTGGGTGGCATTAGCCAGGGCTCTGGATTCGAATTCTTCCATGAACAGGTTTGCAATGACGGGTGACAGTGGTGAACCCATAGGGACTCCTTCAATTTGCTTGTATCTTTGTCCTTTGTATATGAAATATGTATTGGTAAAGACCATGTCACACTGGCCAACGGATGCAAAAAGGACACAGCGGACGAGCAAAATGTTCCATCCGTTGTTATCTGCTCTCAAAAGGGGCAATGAATGCCAGGCATCCATTAGGCTTCCACTGTGCATCCGCTAGGCTTCCGCTGTGCATCCGCTGTATCGGTTCTGCGTCCGCTTTGCTGAGATGGCTGGTGCTGGAGTGCTTGTCCAGAAGCAGAAGCAGCAGAAGCCCCAGCCCCAGAAGAGCGAGCCCGTGCTGCAGAAGCCCCAGCAGAACCAGAGTGAGGGCCAGGGGGCGGGATGGTAGCCCTGTCCCTCTTGCCAGGGCTGGCAGCAGATGGCTGAGGCTTGCTGTGCTTCAGCATGGTTGTGGGGTTTCTGGCTGGCAGGCACCAAGGCTGGCAGGAAGGCTGGCAGGGAGGCAGGCACCAAGGCTGGCAGGAACGCTTGCACCAAGGCTGGCAGGAAGGCTGGCAGGAAGGTTGACAGGCAGGTAGGCACCAAGGCTGGCAGGCAGACATGAACCAAGTCTGGCAGGAAGGCAGGCAGCAAGGCTGGCAGGCAGGCAGGCAGACAGCAAGGCTGGCAGGGAGGCTGGCAGCAAGGCTTGCAGGCAGGCATGCAGGCAGGGCAGGGAAGGTTGTCAATCCGTCCGGCAGCAGGTCTTTCCTCTGAATGGTGACCTGCTTCCGAGCTGCTTCCCTTTATATCCGCGGGGCTTACGCAATGCATCCTCCTCACATGCGCAATTAACGCTTGGCATCCATTAGGCTTCCGCTGTGTATCCACTAGTCTTCCGCTGTGCATCCGCTTCATTCGCTGTGCATCCGCTGTGCATCCGCTGTATCCGTTACGTGTCCGCTTTGCTGTGGCCCCCCGGAAGCCTAGCGGATGTGCCCTACGCTACCATCCGCTTCCATCTGCTGGGCTTCCGTTCCGCATCCGCTTTCCATCCGCTCTGCGTCCTCCCCGCGTCCGTGTTATCCGCTCCGCTTATGCAAATTTTTGCCCCTTTTGAGAGCGGATAACAACGGATGGAACATTTTGCTCGTCCGTTGTGTCCATTTTGCATCCGTTGGGCAGTGTGACAGGGCCTTTAACTGGGAAGGAACGGAATTAGTAAAGAATAATTAAAAGGTTTTGCTGTTACTTCCATCTGGTGTTTGTTTTCTTGGAACAAGGTTTGGATCAGAACAGTATGAAAAAGGAAAGGCACATCAGCTAACAGACAGACAGTAAAGGGCATTAAATATATTTCAGGCAGAAAACTAACTAAGCAGTTGGGCCATTAGATAGCTAAGATGTGAAAAGGATCCTGAGAGAAATTGTGGATGTGACACAGTAATTTCTGTAACTAAGAGCATAAATGAGCAATGTTCTAAACAAAAGGAAGTAAGAAGTGGAATCTGTCAGGGATTTGTGCTGGAACCAATATTTTTAAATATTTTTTTCATAAATCATCTTGACCTAGGGATAAACAGTGAGCTGGCCAAGTTTGTTGATAATGATGTTTGGAAACAACCAAAAGTTTGAAATGCTTTAGGAGGATATCTTTAAACTGGATGAATGGTCAATTAAAGAGCAAATGAAATTTAAGTAAGTGTGAAGTTTCACACTTTGAGGAAAATCCCTTCAAATTTACACAGATATTGATGGGATCTGGACTGTCTATATTAAATACCAAGGAAAAAAGATATTAAACAGTTGAATTCATTGTCAGAAGCCACGGTGATGGACACTAACTTGGATACCTATGAAAAAGAGTAAGTTAATGAAGAACAGGTCTTTAAAAAAATTAGTGTTGCATCCACATTGGAGGCTCCAAATACCAGCTGCAAAGGGGGGGGGGAGTGGCTGAGAGCCACCTCACTTTGTCTTCTGCCTGCAAGCACTTTAGCAGCATCTTGTTGACCATTGTGACAAAATGCTAAAATGGCTTTCCTTCTTCCAGCAGACCTGTTCTTTCCTCTCTGAGGCCTTCTTTCACAATTCCTTAAAATGCCAAGTGCTGAGACATGATGGAACAACAAAGTACCTCACTGGTACCAAATGTACAAAAGAGAGATCTTGACACAAGTATAAGTGATGCTTCATGAAGGTCACATACTTTTTTGTTTTTGCATAATAAAGAGCATCCTGTTACTTTGTTAAGCTACTTAGATTGTGGATGTCATCATTTCTTATTTTAGATATCTTTATTTGGTAAAAGTTCAGTAAGTTCAGAATCCAGAAATGTTGAGCTTGATGTTTACATGAGTTCATAGTGAGCTAAATAGTGCAACAATTCCAGGACTACTGAAAGAGCATTAATCATTGTTCATAGCAATAGCACTTAGACTTAAGCCCATGTCACACTGCACCAACAGATGCAAAGAGGATGTAAAACGGAGAGAAACACTTGCCATCCGTTGGTTAACACGATGCATCCATTCTGTACACACTGCATGCGTGATTCATACGTTCTATCTGTCCAGCATCCGTCTACTGAGATTTCATCCACTCAAAAAATTTTGAGCTGCACAAAACTTTTTGAGTGGATGAACTTTCCGCCACGTCCATTCTACATCCGTGACACATACGGGGAACAAACGTTCTACGTCCATTGTCATCTGTTAAACGTCCGCTGTATCTGCTCGGCATCTGCTGCGCATCCGTGCAACTCGCATCCACTCCAGCGGAAAACAGAAAGAGGGAGGAATCGAAACAGAAGCGGAACGTACACACAGCGTTAGTAGCACGGACATAGAAAGGATGAAAGCGGATGCAGCTCGGATATAAAGGATTAAAACAGATAAAACATTTGTATAGGGGACGTATCTTGGATATTTAGGATGTCTGCAGGATGTCTAGAGTATGTAGAAGGACACCTAGCGGAAAACCGATATTTCCTATAAAAAGGGGGAGGAAATCACCTGGATCTCACTTTCAGTCCAGCAGCCCTGCTGTGCAGACCTCTTCAGCCTTGCTCTTGCTATTCAACATCATCCATTGATCTCCACCATGGATCAACGCACACTCCTTTTGGTAGCCGCCATCATTCAACACCAGAACCAAGCCCTCTTCAGACTGTTTCACCTTTTCTACGCAAGGAGAAGGACACGTCCAAGAGCTGTCTGGGTCCAAAGATGGATCAGGAGAAGAGTGGAGTTTGGACTCGATGACAAGCTGATGGTGGAGCTGAGGAATGAAGACCCTCATGCATTCCAGCACTTCATGAGGATGCCACCAGCCATGTTTGACGAAGTTGTAGAGCATCTGAGACCCAGGTTGACCAAGCCGAGCACCAACTTCCGTCCCAGCCTGGACCCTGGGATGAAGGTGGCACTGACTCTGCGCCAACTGGCCTCTGGGACCACATACAGAAACATGCAGTATGCCTGGAGAGTGCCACACAACACCATCAGCATTGTGGTCAGAGAAGTGGTGCAGGCCATCATCGAAAAATACCTGGAGGAGCTACTCCAGTGTCCCACCACTGAAGAAAGCAGGAGGAAAGTTGCAGAAGAGTGGTATCAGAGGTGGAACTTCCCCCACACTGTTGGAGCCATAGATGGGAAGCACGTAGCCTGCAAAGCTCCAGCCAACTCAGGGTCCACTTATCACAACTACAAGGGCTTCTTCAGCATCATCCTCTTTGCCATGGTTGATGCTGACTACAAGTTCATGTACATCGATGCTTCAGGCAACGGGTCAGCTTCAGATGCCCAGGTATATAATGCCAGTGACATCAAGGAGGGGCTGGAACGCAACCTCATCATGGGTTTCCCAGATCCAGACCCCCTGCCCAACAACACACAAGATGTGCCCTACTTCATCGTGGGGGATGATACCTTCTCCCTCACAACCTACCTCATGAAGCCCTACACTTCCAGATGCCTCACCCGTGAAGAGAGGATCTTCAACTACAGGCTGTCTAGGGCAAGACGGGTGGTGGAGAACGCCTTTGGCATCCTGGCCAAGAGGTTCCAGGTACTTCTCACCACCATGCAGCATCGCCCACAGACTGTGAGGAACATCGTGGAAGCTTGTTACATCCTGCACAATCTCATGTGCACCCGCTACCCAGTGTTGCAGAACAGGCTTGTGGACTGTCAACTAGGCAATGGGGACATGGAGCCTGGTGAATGGAGGCAAGGACAAAACCTGATAGACACTGTGGATGTGCAAGGCCCCAACAGAGCTTCATGTGAAGGGAAGAAGCAGCGCATCCTTCTGAAAAACTGGTGCAACTCCCCAGCTGGAGCAATGGAGTGGCAAGACAGGATGGTAGATGCTTAATGGATGCTTCCTTGAGCCTGTCCCATAACACTGATGAGATTGTGCCATGTATGTTGAGTGGCCCTAAAATGAACAGGGCATTTAATAAAGAGTTGTGTTTATGTGGAAATGTGTTGATCAATGAATAAATTATTGATTAAAAAAGGGCCATAGGTGTGGCAGCTGGGAGGGTGGACCATACAGTCCCACTATCCTTGCACTGGGGGTTTATCTATCCCACAGCTATCCTTGCCCATCCCACAACTATTATCCATCCCACAGCTATCCTTGCCCATCCCACAAGCATGCAAAGGCTTATCCATTTTCTAAAAGTTTCCACCAAGACTTTATTAAGTAAAGGAAATGAACCAAGTGTGTGAAGCAAAGATAACCTTTATTAATAACAAACTGTAAAAGCAAAATGACCCAAGTAAAGTGTCTCAAGCAAAGATAAACTGAACAGGTAACAACTCAGTCTCTGGCACTGTTCTCAGTCACTCTGAGGCATGCCCATGGTCTCAGGTGTAAAGGGTCCAGGGACTGTGGAGGTGGCAGTGGCTGGAGTGCTGGTCTGAGGCACCATTGGGGTGCCTGGCCCCGAGAGGACAACAGGAGATGATGTATGCAGGAAGCTCTCAGACAGCTGGCTCAGGCCCATGAGGTTGAGAGGCCCTTCATCTAGGACCTGGGATGTCAGGCACAGGACCAATGACAGATGTTCTGTTGAGGGGTTTGGCTGTGGGGTGGAGGAAGGAGGAGTGTAGTGGGGCTGTCTGGTCTGCAGCTGGGCGTGGTGAGGCGTCGGTGGCATCTGTGGCGTTGGTGGCATCTGTGGCGTGGGTGGCATCTGTGGCGTCAGTGGCATCAGTGACGTCGGTGGCATCAGTGGCATCTGTGGCAGGCAATGAACCTGAGCCTGGACTGGGAAGGGCAGCCTCTGTTGAGGGAAGTCCTGGTAGCCATAGCCTTGGTAGGAGAGGGGCTGTTGAAAGCCTTGGAAGGGCTGTGACATCGCCTGGGGTGGAGGAGAAGACCTGGAGTGGGTGGGAGCAGGTTCAGCTGGGCCTGGAGGGTGGTGCAGAAGACCTGTGATCCTCTCCTTCATCACCTGGTACTGGGGCTTGGGCATGTCCATGAGGGTCTGGGTCACGTAGGTGAGGAAGGGCTTGCGGTTTGAGGATGGAATCTCGAAGTGTACCAGCTGAGAGAGGAGATCTGTGCTGTTCTTGATTGTGTCCCTGATCTCCAAGAGGACAGTGTGGCTCTGTCCCTTCAGTCTGCCTCTCTGCTTGCTTTCTGTGGAGGTGGAGCTGGGGGTGGGGGTGGGTTGGTCTCTGGTGGCTGTGGCCTCTTCTTGCTCCATCTGCATCAGGGGATCCTCCACGTCCTCCAGCATGGGGTGTGCAGCTGTGGGGGGGTCTCTGTTGTGGGGTGCTCTGCAGACACCTGCCTGGACACACTGGCTGTTTCCTGGCTGGAAGAGGAGTGCCTCTCTGTGGGCTGTCTGAGGGAGAGGGTTGACAGAGGGGATGCTCCTCGGTGGCAGATCTCACCCTGCAGGAAGCTGAACTTGGCCACGACGTAGGTCTCCCGGTCCGTGAGCTTGACAGCAGCCTGGCCAGATCTCTTCAGGTGCAGCTTGCCATACCAGGTGTGCATATGCTTCCACCACCCCAGGAGGACATCAGAAGTGTAGCCCAGGCTCTCCACCTTCTCTCTCCAAGCTGCCTGCTTCCGCTTGGTGTCTCTATATAGCCTGTGGCCCTTCCTCCACAGGTACTCGTTCTCCCTCAGCCATTCAAGCACCTCCTCCTCATGGTTCTCTGCAATGGAGTACTGTTTCCTCTCCCCCTTCTCCTTCGATTACCTCTTCCTCCCTCTGGCAGGGCTTTCTGGGCCCTCATCAGTAGGGCTTTGAGGGCCTTGGGGCTGGTCTACCACACCAGCAGCAGTAGCAGCAGCACCACCAGCAGCACCACCAGCAGCAGCAGTACTAGCAACAGAAGCACCAGCAACAGAAGCACCAGCAACAGAAGCACCAGCAACAGAAGCACCAGCAGCAGCAGCAGCACCAGCAGGAGAAGCACCAGCAGTACCAGCAGCAGCACCAGCAGCAGCACCAGCAGAAGCACCAGCAGAAGCACCAGCAGCAGCAGAGTCAGCGCCAGAGGGTGGGATGGTGGTTCTGTCCTTCTTTCCAGGGCTGGCAGGATTAGGCACAGGCTTCCTCTTCTTCCCCATGGTCTCTGATGAAGATGTCTCTGCAGCAGGTCTTTCCTCTGAATGGTGACCTGCTTGCGAGTTGCCTCCTTTTATATCCGCGGAGCTTATGCAATGCATCCTCCCCACATGCGCAGTGAATGCTTTGCATCCGCTACGCATCCGCTATGCATCCGTGATGCATCCGTGTCATCCGCTATGCATCTGCTATGCATCTGTTCTGTCCGCTACAAGTCCGCTTTGCTGTTCTCCCCCGGAAGCCCTGCGGACGTACCATCCGCTTCCATCTGCTTCCATCCGCTAGGCTTCCGTTGAGCATCTGCTTAACATCCTTGCTATGTCCTCTCCCTGTCCGTTCCTTTCCCTTGTTGTCCACTCTGTTTATGCAAATTTTTGCCCCTTTTGAGAGCAGATAACAACGGATGGAAAATTTGCTTGTCCACTGTGTCCTTTTTACATACGTTTTGCATCCGTCGGCCAGTGTGACCTAGCCTTTATAGACTGCTTCACAGGGCTTTTCCCTCTCTAAGCAGTTTACAGAAAAGCTTATTGCCCCCCCCCCCAACAATCTGGATCCTCATTTTACCCACCTCAGATGGATGGAGGGCTGAATCAACCTTGAGCCTGGTGAGATTCGAACTGCCAAATTACAGGCAGCTGACAGTCAGCAGAAGTAGTCTGGAGTACTACCCTATATCACCAAGCTTGAAATTTTGGGCTTGGACAACCTTGAATTACACCGCCTATGGTTGGACTTAAACGTAGTACACAAAATTATCTGCTACAATGTCCTACCAGTCAATGACTTCTTCAGCTTCAACTGCAACAATACAAGAGGACACAACAGATACAAACTCAATATTAACTGCTCCAAACTTGATTGCAGAAAGTACGACTTCAGCAACAGAGTGGTCAATGCCTGGAACGCACTACCTGACTCTATTGTTACATCCTCTAACACCCCCCCCACTCCTTTAACCTCAAACTATCTAGTACTGACCTCACCCCATTCCTAAGAGGTCTGCAAGGGGCATGCATAAGTGTACAATCATACCTACCATCCCTGTCCTATTGTCCCCATTTATTCGTACCTATTTCCTGTATTCTTACTCATGTTTATACTTATACCTTGTTATATCTTGTAAGCAACTGACAAATCAAATAAGTAAGTAAAAAAGTAAGTAAGTAAGTACGTATTGCATTCTAACCACTGTGCCACCAATGCTCATAACCTAGAGTATTGAGTATTGAGACTGTGTTGAGATCTTTTGCAATTTCCAACAAAGACAGTAAGAACTTCCTGGGAGAAGAAAGTGTAATCACATTTGAATTGAATCAGCCATTGAATTGAAGTCTACACATCTTCAAGTTGTCAAAGTTGAGAAACACCAGTCCTAATAGTTAAGGCATGGAGCTTGAAACCAAGAGACTGTGAGTTCCAATCTCACCTTAGGTATGAAAACCAACCAGGTGATCTTGGGCTAATCATTCTCTCTCAGTCCATGATGTCAGGCTTTGGCAGCAAGTCAGCGGGTTACTTCTTCTTGCAACTAATGGATCAACACTTGGTTGATAAAGGGAAAAAACTAGACCCTTGCACTGATGAGAAAATGCTAGGAAGAAAAAAAAATCTGTTGTTCTGAATAAACTTCAAGGATTGGAAGATTATCTGATTGAAGGATGCAAAGAATCTGTTCTCACCATGGTCAACATTTATGATTGTAAGTGAGCAAAGTGTGTACTTTTTTAAAAATAAATTTAAATTGTCACCTTTAAAGTTAAATTTTCACCTTTAAAAAAACAAGTTCCATATACATTTTTTGCAGTTATTTGTGACATCAGTTATACCATTCTTCTATACATCTATAAACACTATTTACAATTACACTTTAAAGCTTCTACTTTTGCATTATATTTTCTGTCTATTTTCTAACCAGACATACCATTTTTCCCAGGCCATATAGAATTCTTTATCTTCCCTCTCCTGAAATTCCATTATGAATTTGTTCATTTCTGCACAATCCATTACTTTGTTTATAGTCATGTCATCTGTGGGTGTACTATCTGATTTCCAAGTTTGAGCATATAGTATTCTAGCTGCTGTTAAGATGTATATCATTAGACATTCATTCTCTTTTGAATATTCTCCGTTGGTTATCCCTAATAAAAAACATTTCAGGTTTGGATACAATCTTTAGACTTGTTATTTCCTGTAGCCAGATCTATATCTTATTCCATATTTTTTTTCACCTTTGGGCAGGTCCACCACACATGAGAGAATGTACCTGGTTTCTTTTTACATTTCCAACACGCTGATTTTAAGTTTGGATAAATTTTAGCCAATCTCTCTGGTGCTTGATGCCAACAATAAAACATTTTATGTAAATTTTCTTTAGTTGAGTCTGCCAATGTTCAGCAAAGTGTGTACTTTAACTGAAAGTCTTCCATCTTCTTTCTCTCAATCGAAAGAATTAGTTTCTTGCTGTTTGACAAAAAGTTAGGGAGGAGAGGGTGGCGGTGATGTTTGCTTTAACCATGTCAAAATAAATTTTCTATTTGTTTTTCATATTTTTGAGGCTTCTGTTGCATATTAATCAGCTATCTCAACACTGGCCTCTAAGCTTTCCCTCTGTAGAATACACAGAATACTTTGAGAGTTGTATGCAACGAAATTTCATTTTAATGTATGCCGATTAATGTACATTCAAACTGACAATAGAATTCTACTCTATTCTAATATGATCGAATTGCTCTAAGGCGGTTCGACCAGTGCTATCGACTTCCATTGTTTCTCTTCTACTTATGTCACAGGAAAAGTAATTTCCATGTAGCCTTTGGTAAGCAGGATTGTTCTCTGAGAGAGACAACAGAGTCTGCAAAAGCTAGAAAGCTATTCTTTATACTGTTATTTTTCCTTCAGTTTATTTGAACGGTTTCCTTCTTTGTCACAAAGAAGGTGATTTTTACATCAGAACAAAGCAAAGGGATTGATGCCACTAAGTAGAGCTTCAGAGCAGTGGTGGGATTCAAAAATTTTCATGACTGGTTCTGTGGGCGTAGCTTGGTGGGAAGGATATTGCAAAATCTCCATTCCCTCCCCACCAGAGGTGGTTATTCAACAGGTTCTGACCAGTTCTGGAGAACCGGTAGCAGAAGTTTTGAGTAGTTCGGAGACCGGCAAATACCACCTCTGACTGGAGATTTTACAGTATCCTTCCCCTGCCACGCCCACCAAACCACGCCCACAGAACCGGCAGTTTAAAAAAATTGAATCTCACCACTGCTCCTCACCTCACTAACCTGCTTTCCAGCTCTGTTCTCCTGTGCAGGGCAACCAAAGAAGACCCAGCCGATCAGCTGGGACTCAATGGGAGGCAGAGAAGAGATGGGGTGGCGGGGCCAGTCAGAGGCGGTATTGGCTGGTTCTCTGAACTACTTAAAATTTCCGCTACCGGTTTTCCAGAACGGGTCAGAACTGGCTGAATACCACCTGTGCTCCAGAGGGTTGCATTCCTAGAAGAAACTGGCCTCCCATCCTCTCGGTCAATTGATACCCAAATCAAGAAAGTCTTCTGGAAGGATCAAGAACTTGGCTATAATACAACCAATAAACAAAGCTCTGTGATTTTTCAAGAAAGAAATGATTTTTATTTGGCTTTCCCTGACCCTTACTGAAGAAATGTCTTTTTTTTTCTTTTTTTGTAGGAAAATAAGCCTGATCACTAATCGTCTGATAATGACAACAACCATGAGGTCAGAGAGCCTGACTAAGCAATTCTGGAGATCTGGTTACAAGAATCTACTGGGATTTCTCCTCTTTCCCGTTCATAGTATTGCCAGAAGAAGTCTTTCTTCCCATTTCTTAGATCACAAAATATTAATAATTCACACAAATTGTTATAGCCATATTGAGATGCTGCAGGGAGGGGCTGCTAGGAAGGAGCTTTGGGGGGGTTCTGATTGGCAGGCAGTGCTAATAATGCATGTGACATTCCAGCAATGGTGGGTTTGACAAGCCCATGGCCTTGATCAGAGAAAATAAGGGCACCCCTGGCCTCAGGAAGTTTTGCTTCTTTAGGAAATATGCAAAGGATTATCCTGCAGTTTCTCTCTGGCATTCCCTCCCCTCTCCCTTTAAAAAAAAAATGTAATTCTTCAAATAAAGGAAGAAGGGGGAAAAGTATGAATGAAGCCTACCAGTAAATAATCAAAATGATTCACAAAATCCACTGGCACACATTTTTAACCTAGCTGCTGAACGATAGTAACAACTAAAAAGCTGAATTTCTTTCCAGATTTAAATTATGAAGTTGGGGGGAAAATGAGTCAGTATGGAAACATTATGTCATGCCCCTGTCAGAATCTGAGTCTGAGGGGGAGGCCGAGCAGCTGACAGGGAGTGGGAGTGTGGCTCTTTTGGCAGTGGAAGAAACTGGGGAAGGGCAAAGTCCAACTGGGCAGAGCAGGGAAAAGATGGAGCAAGGTAGAGGGAATTCGGAGGAAGACCCAGGCTCACCCCCTCTTCATCCTAGAGTATGCAGGGAGGAACGGAGAAAGAACAATGTGAGTTGCATGGTTTACAGGGAAGGAAAGGGCCCTGATTCCCTTCATTAGCTGCAGCTGGGAACACAGTGTTTAAAACGCACAGTAACTTGTGGGAAGCAAATTGTGAGGCTTATCTGGGTTCCTGGCATCTTTCCACCTGTGTGTGTTTTGTTGGCCTTAGAAATCTGCAATTCCTTATCCTGCCCTGTACAGTTTATTGCTGCAGTGTGGTTTTATTTATAATTTATATGCACTTTGTTTTCAGATTGAATTTCTTCCACTTAAAGGCCAACTCTCACTTGGGAGAGTTTTTTCTCCAGCCAAAGGTAACTGGACATTGGGGGCAAAGTTGGAGGTATTAAAGGGACTTTTCTTTCTTATGTGACTGTGTTGCCTTTGTGCCACGCCCCCGGTCATCACATATTATGAACTTATTTCTAAGAGTGGCCCACAGATTTCTGACTGAAACAAAGAATTGTTGGGACACATCCATATTAGCACCATTCGAATTTCCTATCCTCCAAAAGGAATGTCTTAAAATCTTTAAAATAAAATAAATGGTCCATGCTCCATATTACATTTACATTTACGTATTACATTTCCTGGGTGCTTTATATTTTTTTAATCCCCTGGTCCCTACAAGAGATAAGTAAAGAGTCATCCATCCAACTTTTTGGTTGAATCACCTCAAGCCAAGGACCAGAACACAAGGAAAAGCTGCCAATAAACCCATTAGTGCTGAAGCATTAAAAGAAAACAACAAACTAGTCCTAGATTTACTGCATTTCCAAAGAGACTCATTTGGCAAAGATCACCAATGCTGTGAGGTTTAGAAATGCTTCCAGATTGGTAGAGCATTTTTATGTGGAAGTGGTTAAGTGAATATAAAACTGTTTGAGATAAGGCCCTGGCTTTTATTCCTGAATCTCAAGAGGTTTTTTTACTTTATCAAAATGCAAAACAGATTCTGCATTCCAGAATCAGACTGCCCCATTAAAATAATGTTTCAATTATTAGTAAGGCATTGTGGATGGGGGTTGCAAATGATAATATACAACAAAATTCTGCCCTCTTTGTGTGCAAATTGCAATGTAGCCCAAACAGATAAAAGGAATGGAGTTTGGGTTATGATGGCCACAATACAAGTTTCATTGACTGGATGAAATCTCACTGTACTGCCAGACTGCACGTGTTTCTGCATGTAGAAGGAAAGAAGGAAGGAAGGAAGGAAGGAAGGAAGGAAGGAAGGAAGGAAGGAA
>BLBF01000016.1:4267420-4318973 GCA_015471245.1 Laticauda colubrina
GATAGATAGATAGATAGATAGATAGATAGATAGATAGATAGATAGATGATAGATAGATAGATGATAGATAGATAGATAGATGATAGATAGATAGATGATAGATAGATGATAGATAGATGATAAATAGATGATAGATAGATGATAGATGATAGATAGATAGATGATAGATAGATGATAGATAGATAGATGATAGATAGATGATAGATAGATAGATAGATAGATAGATAGATAGATAGATAGATAGATAGATAGATAAATAGATAGATATCGATAGATATGAACATTCCATCTTCCATTAAACAGTGTGTTGTCTGGGAATAAATATCTGCAATAACAATCAAAATTTACAGCAATATTTATTACACTGATATTGATTTTCTAATCTTACAATAGTATTGAAACTAATAAACCTATTCATTTTTCCCTCTTAACATATCATCTAATAAGAATATAATAATAATATTAAACATAATACTAATGGTCATAATATTAACAATAATTGTATTGTTTACATCTCTGTCTTGACATATTTTCTATATTTCACTGATCTCCTTTTAATTCTAACTTCTGTTTTTATTCTCTAACCTTCTATAAAATAATTCCAATTCATACAATATTCAGTTTGTTCTTTCCCCTTCATTTCTGTCTTTAAAAAAAATCATCTAGATGTTTTAGAACCCATAGCTTTCTTTTCGAGCAGAGAACTGTACCAATTTTTTGTGAGGAGCTACATTTAATCAAATAAATTTTAATTGATTACATGACTTAAATACAGTTTAATTTGATTTCTCCATCAGTTGGCGGTCATTGTTTTCCCTTTTACATTAATAGTGCCATTGGGGAAAATCGATGTTTGGAAGGGCATATATGCTAACATCTACCAGTAACTCTCCCTGAATTATTCTCACTGGAGAAAATAAATGGGATCCAGAGTTTTCATGAGGAAAAACAAAATCCTGTTTTGTAGCTGGATCAAATAAGAAAATAGTTGTTAATATATTGATCCATGTATGTGTGTATTTATGGATGTTGTTTTGTTTTAGACTTATCGTTGGCAGAGACAACAGAAGCTGCCAAAGAAACTTAAATATGACTACAAAGGTAAATAAACTTTTCACCTTTTTGTTAACTCTAAAGACTGCTATGGTTTGGTCAAGTAGCAAATTGCAAATTGTCACCACGTGTTTGGTCCTTAACCTTTAAGGACCAGCAACTTTCACAGTTTGGGTCCACTAAATCAGGGATGTCAAACTTGATTTCATTGAGGGCCAAATCAGGGTTGCAGTTGACCTCGGGGGGGGGGGAGTGTGCGTGGCTAGGCTGGGCGTGGCAAGCTCAACATCCTGCAGTTCACACGCAGCCCTCCCGAGCTCCGTTTTTGGCTGCGACGGCCTCCTGTAGCCCTCTGTCAGCAAAAACGGAGCCCAGGAGAGCCTGGACTGCAGGACGTTGAATTAGCTCCCTTTTTCTGAGGAAAAAGCTCCATTTTCATTGCCAGAGGGCTGCAGGAGGCTGTCGCAGCCAAAAACGGAGCTCGGGAGAGCTGCCCGCAGTTCTCCAGAGCTCCCTTTTCACTGGCGGAGGCACATGAGCTGGTCCTTCACTGTTTCCAGTGCAACCCTGTGGCCTAGATCCAAGCATCCCATAAACCGGATCCGGCCTGCAGGCCTTGAGTTTGACACCCCTGCACTAAATCCCTAGTGTACATAACACATACTACATATGTATGTTTTAATAAAAATGATTTTTTTTTCAAATATCTGATTACAGGTTGTGGCTGTTTGAATGGAGGAACTTGCTTGACTTATGTTCTGTTTTCTCAAATTAAGTCCTGCTTGTGTCCTGAAGGATATGATGGAGATCACTGTGAGATAGGTACTTCACAATTTCTTCAGTTGGGGAACTGGTTGGATCAGATAATCTGGCATTCAGATACACATCTTTGTACTTTCACACGGTCCCTCTGCACCTTCCTTTGTGGTTGCACAAGCCTCTTGAGGCTGGAGGAGACTGTTACAATGACCTAAAGGGAGGAAATTGAAGCTTCCTTGTGCAGGTTCTGAAATCCGCACTCTTCTCTCAGTCATGACTCAGCATTGACTCTTCCCTTTTCCTTCAGATGTTGAAACCAGATGTTACACTGCGGATGGCACCGACTACAGAGGGACTGAGTCAAAGAACGAGAATGAGGAAAAGTGTCTGTCTTGGGACTCCCACTTAGTCAAGAGGCGGCCCTACAATGCGCACATGGAAAATTCGCTGGAGCTTGGTTTAGGCAGACACAACTATTGCAGGTAATAATGTTAGTGCGTCATCGATTTGCAACCAGAGTCGTATTTTCTGCCTTCCATATTCCCATCTACACATTTGAATGGTGCCTTCTGATTGGGGTGGGCTTCAAAAATTTTAGCAACTGGTTCTCTGCCCAGTTGCTAGGTGGGCATGGCCATGGTGGGTATGGCCTAGTGGGCCTTCTGTACCACGGCCTGGGGGGGTATTTTTGCCCTCCCTGGGCTCCGGAGGCTTTCCATGAGCCTACGGGAGGGTGAAAAAGGCTTTCCTGGGCTTTGGAGCCATCTGGAGTGTTCCAGAGGCCCTTCCGGAGCCTCAGGGAGGCCCGTTTTTCACCCTCCCAGAGGCTGCACACAGGCCCTGTACCAATCCAAAACAAACTCCTGGGAGGGGCGAGGTGAGGTGGGTGGGACCATGCAGGGGTCAGATTTGCCAGTTTCCCAAACCAGCAATTAAAATGGAAAAAGTTAGCTACCCCTTCACCCAAACCGGGGAGAACCGGTTATAACCCACTCTTGCTTCTGACGTTTTGCATGAATAAAAGCAATGATACAAATTCTGCAACTCTGGTGAGAGACAAATGCAGATATATTCTTCTCAAACTTTTGAAGAACTCCTTTCACCCTCCTTCTTTGGCACAGTCTCTTTAAGGTGGCCAGGTAACAAGGCTAACTTTGTCTCTATCAGCTAAATAAGAGAAGGACTTTTGGCTGCAGCAACATGCCATCAATCAAAAGTTCTTTGTCAGAAGGCTCCGGAATCATTGTCAAATGATTATATGAAGTTCTTGCAGGGTTAATGCTGTAAGGAACCTTTAAAATGAATCTTAGTGTCAGCTTTGGAAGCCATATCTCACGCTGCCACATAGCCTGAGAAAGTGGGAGGGGGTTGATTTCAATTAAGTAGCTCTAAGTCGACAAAATAAAATTCTTTCATTAGTTCAAGGTCATTGAGTATCATGCAGGGTGAAATAAGGATCTTACCTTTGGACAGATGGTGATTGGGGCATGTGATGACCAAGGGGGAAGGATGGATTTGTAGTTTGGGGAATTGTGGAATGCCCAAAAACTTTTAGATTTGGGATTCCACAGATGTGCCAGGTGCTATTCTAATAAAGGTACTTTTGAGATATATTTGTCTCGGAGTTACTGATTGGAATGGAGTTTTGCTGGAACACTGACACATAGAGGTCATTTTTGATCTTTCCGAGGATTAATCCTTATGAAGATGCTTTATGGTTTTCTAGGAATCCAGACGGCCGTTCTAAGCCATGGTGCTATGTTCGGAAGGGATATCTCACATCTGTGACATCTTGTGACATACCCACATGTCAAAATAGTAAGTTGTTATATCGATATGATGAGACCCAAAATGGGAGATGAAAGAGATGTTAATTACATTCACATGAAGTCAGCTTGCCATACCATATATAAATTTTTTGCATTATATGAAGAACTTTTATTTATATATTATATTTGGTGGGCAAAAATGCAATGAAAATGTGGACATTTACAAAAATGCACAGAAAAAACAATAGGTTATAAGGTAAACTTTTAAATATTATTAAATTCTATAAATCCAACTTGACACCTTCACGAAAATAGCTAAGTATGTGAAAAACAAAGCAAAAAAAAAAAAAAGATAAATGTGCCCCTCTTAAAATCAAAGTACGCTATATTACAGAGGACCCAAATGTTATTGTGAGAATCAGAAAGTCCTGTTTGACAACTGCTTTTTAAAAATGTTTGCAAGATGTTCTACTGTAGTGCAGAAGTGATGGATGTCTTAGGCCGGTTCATTTTTAAGTGGTTTGTTTAGTTTAGTTTAATTTACTTTACTGTCATTGCACTCCATACAAAAGAAAATAAATGCCAACTTCAGTGTACGTTATAACTATAAAAATAAACCACAAACACACATCCTTCACATTCTATGCAATTGAACTGAAAATGTGATATTGCATTAATATTACACTATACAGTAGAATTCAATAGAATTACTGCCCTGGGATAGAAGCTATTTTTCAGCCTATTTTTCCTTGTTTTTATTGTCCTGTACCATCTCCAAGTGAGTAATACTTCAAAAAAAAAAAAAGGGTGCCTAGAATGAGATGGATCTTTGAGGATATTTTGAACTTTCTTAAGGAAGCAGGAGCTATAAAGCTCTTCCAAAGAGGGGAGAGGGCAACCAACGAACTTCTGGGCAATGACATTAACCCTCTGGAGTGCTGTCTTATCTGCCCATGTGCAATTGGCAAACCATACAGAAGTGCAGTAAGTTAAAATGCTCTCTGTGGTGCAGCGGTAGAAGGTCACCAGCAGTTTTCCGTTCATTTGTTTCCTGAGAAGTCTCAGGTAGTATAATCTCTGCTGGACCCTTTTGACCAGGACTACATTTACAGGAGCTTAAAGTGTTCCCAGAGTGAGAGGGAGGTTTTCTCCATAGCTTATCCATTGTCCAGAGAGTTTCTCTTTGCCAAGCCCCTTTTAGCCCATTTTAACCCAATTTGCAAGTCTGGGCAATGGGAGCTTTATCTAAAAGAGAGGTTGTGTGTGCATCGTGGATCTTCAAGTGATCTTCAGCTGGACCTCCTGCAAACTCAACAGGGGGAGCTGGGAGAATTTCAGTTGTGAATCAGCTGGAGGGGCACAGATGTCCCCATAACTGAGAGGTAAAAGAGAATGGAACTGGTCCCAAGGAAGGGCAAGCATATTGCTTCCAGGTGTTGTCAAGCTCAAACATCTTCGTAACCTTTTGTGTCTTCTCAATTTCTAAAAAGCCTTTGCAGAAAGGTGCAAAAATATTTGTACAAACATACTCCTCTTTCAACCTCCTCCCTAACCAACCTGCTAGGTTTCTTCCCTAATATGCAAGGTTTTTTGTTTGGTGGAGGCCCCTTCTCATTTTGTAGTCTAAAATGATACAGAGCAGGGGAATGGTTTTTGCTAACATTTGACTAGCTGAGAATCTGTTTTAGTAAAATAAGCCCTTTTAGAGGAAATTTCCCATGATGGAAAAATCTAGTGTTTTGTGTGTAATGTGACAAGGGCAGAAGGCTTGCCTGTGGTCACTGGACCACGCCTTTTAGCAATGTGTTGTTGTTTTCTTTTGTTTCATAGGCAGGACGTGTGGTCAGAGGCACTTAAGCAGGAACTTCAAGATTGCGGGTGGTCTGACGGCCCCTATTGAATCCCAGCCTTGGATAGCCAGCATCTTCCACTCCAGAGGGGACCAGTTTTTTTGTGGTGGCAGCCTCATTGACCCCTGCTGGGTCCTTACAGCAGCACATTGCTTCTCGGGCATGTACGTACCCAGTGGTGGGGTTCAATTTTTTTTACTACCGGTTCTGTGTGCATGGTTTGGTGGGCGTAGCGTGGCTTGGTGGATGTGGTAGGGGAAGGATACTCCAAAATCTCCATTCCCTCTCTACTTCTAGAGGAAGCTTATTGCAAAATCCCCATTCCCTCCCAACCCCACTAACCTGCTTTCCAGCTGCGTTCTCCTGTGCAGGCCAACAAAAGAAGACCCAGCCAATCAGCTGGGACTCAATGGGAGGCAGAGAAGAGATGGGGTCAGAGCCAGTCAGAGGCGGGATTTGGTGGTTCTCTGAATTACTCAAAATGTCCACTACCAGTTCTCCAGAACTGGTCAGAACTTGCTGAATGCTGCCTCTGATTCCCACCCCACTCTAGCGGAAGGTTACTGCAAAATCCCCATTCCCTCCCCACCCCACTAACCTGCTTTCCAGCTCCATTTTCCTTGGCAGGGCAACACAAGAAGACCCAGCCAATCAGCTGGGACTCAATGGGAGGCGGGGGGGGGGGGTAGTCAGAGGTGGGATTTCTCCAGAACTGGTCAGGACTTGCTGAATACCACCTCTGCATGTACCCCACCCATACGTCATTTGCCTCATCTTCATTGCCAAGTCAATTTTCTGGACTGTGTCAGCTTCTACATCAGTGAAAGGAGGGTAGTCCTCTGATTGATATAAAATAATATCCTGGGCTTATGCAGAAGTAATTACGTTAATAAAATTAGGGAAGACCTACTCTCCCAAACATAGACTTACGACCACAGCTTATATTGTTAATTCTGTATTCACTTGGAAAGTGAAGTCTCCTTCAAGTGGAGTTCAGTTTCTGACAATCTCTTAGCAACTGCATGGAAGTGATTTGTTCTTATCTTCTGGGATGTTTTCCTAATACCCAGTTTGATCTTTATCCTTTCTCTGATCTACTTTCCATAGACTAATCTGGCTGGACCTGCTCAGCTTTGGAGCCCAGATGAGATCAGGTGCTCTATACCAGGGGTCTCCAACCTTGGCAACTTTTAAGACTGGTGGACTTCAACTCCCAGAATTCTGGGAGTTGAAATCCACTAGTCTTAAAGTTGCCAGGGTTGGAGACCCCTGCTCTATAACCCTCCTTGAATTAGCAGCCCCAGTCCTGCTCTGTATCCTGTTTCCATGCCTCTGTTCCAGGGGTGTGATTCTATCAGTTTCCCTACTGGTTTGGTGATGACGCACTTCATGTGTGCGTGCACCTAACATGCATGCGCAGCTTTCCAAACACCAGCTGAGGCTCTGCCATGCCAATCAGCTAAGAGAATAAAGAAAAGAAAAGCACAGGGGCAAGTGGGAGGCCTGATCGTGCACTTTTCTCTTCTTTCTCCTTTCAGCTGATCATCAGAGCTTTTTTTACTACCAGTTCCACCAAACCGGTAGCAATTTTAGCACTGCTCTGTTCCCAATTAATGTTAAAAAAGAAATTGTCCCCCAGGTTGAAAAACAAACCACCAAAAAACCCAAACAGATTTTGTGCTCTTTGAGGTTGACTTTGGATGGAGATGGAAAAATGGGGCAAGGACCCACTTTAAACACAAGGACAGCTAGAAATGACTTAGCTGAATTTTATGAAGCACTTTGTGGGTCTGTGCAAAGAATGCAATGAGTCAAATAATTATAAAAGTTTAACAAGTAAACAATAACAGGATGAAATTGCTTGGTTCAAATTCTCTCTGAAATTTACAGCTATACCTTATTTGCCTTTTTTTAGTGGCTCTGATACATCCAGGCTCATAGTTAGGCTTGGGAGATCTGCAACAAATGCGAGCAATGCAAATGATCAAGAATTTAGTGTGGAGAGGCTCATCATTCACGAGGCGTATTCACAACAAAACAGAGATTATAACAATGATATCGGTGAGTGACCTTTTGCATTGTCTTCCTGCCCAGCACAAAACTTTCTGATTTGATTCTCATGCTGAAATACAATATGGGGGGATGGTGACCACAAATAACAGTTTGGAAAAAGTGTGAATACAAATGAACTCTTCCCTTTTTCTCCAGGCCAGTGAGGTGTTTATTCGCAAGCAATATTTTTTTGAGAATATTAACATTAATATCAGTATAGTCAAACTCTCTTTTTTCTGGAAAGAGTGTATGTATAGAAAGTTAAAAGCAGGGAGTGAACTGCTACCAGTTCACACTGGTTCACGTGAACCGGTTGCTAATTTTATGTCCAGTTTGGCAAACTGGTAAATCCCACCCTTGGAGACTCCAGGGGAGCACCCCCCGCCCCTACCCACCCTTCCCAGGAGTCTCCACATGGCCAGTTTTGTATCCCAGGTAAGTGCAGGATCCACACAGAGCTCAGGGAGGGTGAAAAACTCCAGAGGGCCTCTGGACCCTGGGAAGGAGAAAACCACCACCATGGTGCAGGAGGCAGACTAGGCCATGCCCACCTTTCTTCTATCTTCTATCAGGCAGAGAACCAGTTGCTACATTTTTTGAGGCCCAACCCTGGTTAAAAGAGATCAGTTTAATATTTAAGGAGACTAGAGTTAGGCAGAAACCAATCATTCAGGATTAATTTGATTGCTATCTTAGCTCTGGTTTGTGATCTGTGTGCAGAAACTTTGATTCACAGTTCAGTTAGGTATAAATGAGGGAGAAATGTTGTTGCATATGTATTTAGTTCTAAATTTGCTAGACTTAGCATAGGGCTACCGAAGTGAGTGATATTTAAGTTAACAAAAGTCCCATTGGTTCATTGTATTAAGTACGAATCCAGCTAATTTAAGTCCAGTGTGACTGATATCCGATGGGGATTAATGCTAATTGATTAATATTTATTTCCTGGACTGAGTAAAGAAAACAGAACTATTTGAAAACTATAGTGTATTTTCTAGCTGAGATTAAATCTAAAATGATTGTTTGGAGGCTGGGAAAGACCAAAGATTTGGATTTTATAAATTAACTTTGGAAATAAATGTATCAACAGATAAATGTGAGTTAATACACATGCAGACTAAAACACATTAAATTATTTGGAAAAATTAGAATGAATAGCATTAAATACAAATTAGGTTTTGTTGGATGAATAATTGAAGGCAACTTTTTACAGTTTTGCTATATTCATTTTTAATTCTTCTCTCTTCTTTTAGCCCTTATGAAGATCAGGTCATCTTCTGGACAATGTGCGAAAGAGTCGGCTATTGTCAAAACCATCTGTTTGCCCTCGGAGAATTTAATGCTGAGAGACCATTCCCACTGTGAAGTTTCTGGCTATGGAAAACAAAGCAAAAGTAAGTGGGTGGTTTTTCCTTCCTTCCTTCCTTCAGGCATCTCGGAGTATGGGGAAAAAAACCAGACAAGATGGTGGCCACCAGAGTATGGTTGAGGCTCCACCTATTTTTATATGTGATGCATGAAAAATGGGTGGAGCTTTGACCAAGTGATTACGGCCCCGATTTTGATTCCCTGGACCATATCTGCAGTTCCAACCTTGCAAAGCCTCAAATTGTGAAGAATAGACTCTGCAGATGTGGTTGGAATGTGGGCTACAAGCAAGGTTTGGCATGTGGAAAGCCTCACTCCCTTCTGTTTTCCTTGAAGTAAAAAAAAAAAAAGTTAATATGCATCTTGTCCCACACCGGTTTTATCTGTTTTTTGTCTACAGCTGCCATTTACTACTCACGAGTTCTGAAATCAGCTAGTGTACAATTAATACCCCAGTCCATATGTAAAGGATACTACGAGGGTCACAAGGTGAACGAGAACATGCTCTGCGCTTCAGACTCAGAGTGGAAGACTGATTCCTGCAGTGTAAGTTTGTTTAGGGGTCATTTACACACTTGGTAACTACAGAATACTCTGGTGTGAAGAGGGCTATGCAGAGAAGACTTGAGTCTGTGTAATACACTAAGCTTGCCTAATCTGAGATGGGTGGAACATTATGTCACAATATATCATCAACCCTCAACTATTGCTTAGCACATTGGGTAGACCCAGTCAACACATTAATAGTAATGGCACTTTTTTATTTATTTATTACTTTATTGTCATTGTTCAAATATACACAGTATACACATATAATGGAACTCACATAACACCCAGAGACCAGACTCAACATGCCCACACACCTGACAATCCCCAAACACCTCCCCACCCACCAAGTTCCCTACCCCTTAAAAATACACAAACATCAACACAGCAGACCAAGTAACAATGTCCAATAGCTCACTGATGGTGGTCCTTAAGTTCATTGTTAAATGCAATTATAGCTCTGGGATAAAAACTGTTCAGAAAACGTGTGGTCCAAATTTTAATTGTTCTGTATCTTCTGTCAGAAGGCAACAGTTCACAAAGATTGTGAGCAGGATGGAAAGAGTCTTCAAGAATGTTGTGCAATATACCGCTTCACAGTGCTTTCCAGCCTTCTCTAAGCAGCTTACAGAGTCAGCCAATTTCCCCAAAAAATCTGGGTCCTCATTTTACCCACCTTGGAAGGGATGGAAGGCTGAGTCAATGCTCAATAGCAATAGCCCTTAGACTTATATACTGCTTTTATAATGCTTTACAGTCCTCTCTAAGCAGTGTACAGTCAGCATGTTGCCCCCAACAATCTGGGTCCTTGTTTTATCCACATCGGAAGGATGGAAGGCTGAGTCAACTTTTAGAAGGAAGGAAGGAAGGAAGGAAGGAAGGAAGGAAGGAAGGAAGGAAGGAAGGAAGGAAGGAAGGAAGGAAGGAAGGAAGGAAGGAAGGAAGGACACTTAAACTTATATACTGACTTATATACAACTTCACAGTGCTTTACAGCCCTCTCTAAGCGGCTTACAGAGTCAGCCAATTGCCCCCAACAATCTGGGTCCTCACTTTACCCACCTCGGAAGGATGGAAGGCTGAGTCCACCTTGAGCCTGATGGGATCTGATCTGCCAAATTGCAGGCAGCTGGCAGGTAGCAGAAGTAGCCTGCAATACTGCACTCTAACTACTGTGCCATTCAGGCTCTTCAATATGGTTTCTTTGCCTGGATAATTCAGATAGTTCTTGGCTTATAACTGTCTCTTAGTGACCACTCGAAGTTACAGTAGCCCTGAAGAAAGTGACATGACCCTTTTTCACACAACTGTTCTCCCGGGTCATATGTTCAAAATTCGGATGCTTGGCCACTGGCATATATTTATGAGGGTTGTCACATCCTCAGTACATATGATCCACTTTCAGGAGACAAAGTCAGTGGGGAAACCAAATTCCACTTTGCAACTGTGTTACTAACTTAACAACTGATTCACTTCGCAACAGTGGCAAAGAAAGCTCATAAAATGGGGCAAAATTTGCTTAACCGCTGTCTTGCTTAGCAATGGAAATTTTGGGCTCAGTTGTATCATAGGACTATCTCTACTTGTTTGGACAAGCAGCGAGGATTTGCTAAGCAGGCTTTTAACACTGAGCATGTTGGTTGAAGGTCATCCATGGACAGGAGTGTGCATGCAGAAACTTTTCATCAGGGAACAAGTTCTGCCCCTCCCCTCTTTACTTCCTGGTTTAAACATGAGACACAGTTGGTGTGCTGCAAAACTGAACTGCATCTTTGAGTATTAATGGTTCTTTCCATGGTGTCGCTAGTCAGCATAAGCCTGCTTGCAAAACAGAAAAAGTGAGAGGCCGCAGCATGATGCTTGGTTAGAAATGCCCAGAAAGAAGCAAGGGGCCAAAAAGGGTCTAGAGACCCCTTTGTCAGCTGGCTTCTCATACATTGTTTTGTGACTGGGCCTCCAAGTTGGGCAGCTACGACTTGGCAAGACTCAAGTTGTCTCTGTTGTGGTTTCCGCTGGGCTGTTTTTTCCCGTGGATCTCAGGGATCTGGTAAAGATGAGATCCTTGATGTTAGGGCCGAAGCTGCCACTGCTTCTTCCTGTCCCTGAAGAAAACAAGTCCATTCTGACCCGGCTCCCAAACACGGCAAAACCCCTGTAGTTAAATAAATGTTCCCTTTATTAGGAGTACCAGCAGCCTTTGCAAAAAGTCTCTCTCACACAGCAGGGAGTTAAATAGTTGTCTGTCACATCTTCACCGGGCCTTTTATCCCCAGAGCTAGGGTGGGGCTTCATTCGCAGCAGTGACTGTTCCATCCCAAGAACCGGCCCATAGATTTCCACTGCTCTCCTCTCCTCTGCCTTCTGAGCATCTACATGTCAGACACTGGACCAGCTGTTCCTCCTCTTCCTCATCAGCCTCCTCTACACCTGGGGGCTGTTGCCTCTCCATCTGAGGGCTGATGGATGGCCCAGCCTCCCCCCCCCCTCTCTCTCACACAGCTCCATTTCCTTCTTCCCCCTCAGAGCTCTCAGGTTGCCTTGATGCAACCTGACTTCCACACCTCCTCCTCATCTGATTTGGCTGCCAGAGGGGCCGGCGGCCGACAGGCCACAACAAAGTCACTGCTGTGAACACAAGAGACCCCAACTGAAATTGTACTTTCAAACGATGCTACCTTTCCTTGCTGATAACCTTCCATCTTGCTTGGTTTTTCCAGGGAGATTCAGGTGGTCCCCTCATCTGCATGTCCAATGGCAGGATGGTTCTCTATGGGATTGTCAGCTGGGGAGATGGCTGTGCGAAGGAAAGGAAGCCCGGCGTGTACACCAGAGTCAGCAGATACATCCCTTGGATTGACGCTAACATGAACAGAATCCATTTTAAAAGTTTCTACCCTCCAAAATGAAAAGGGAAGGCGGGGGGGGGTTGTTTTCCTTTGCTTGGTGTCAACCATGATGTCAGATCCGTGGGATTTGAGCCAAGTCTTTTCAGGTGTTGAAATGCCAAGCCCTGCGTTGGAGTTGATGGTTCTTCTCAAGGGCTTGTGGGAATCATTTGTTAAAGTTCGGGCAAAGTATCTCTCGGAGGGAGAGGTGCTCAAGCCATTGCTGGGAACAATACAAAAACTATCCCATGCCAAACCACCCTACTTAACTCACAAAAAAGACATTTAAGTGGGATTTAAATCATGTCCCACCAGAAGAGTTGGTGTTATATAATTTTAGTGGGGTTTTTTAAAAAAATATTTTATTAAGGTTTTAAAATCGATAACTTACTAATAGCTGGTGCCATTGTACAGAAATGTACAATTTGATGTTATTTTAAAATGTTACAGTGTTGAATGAAATTTAAAAGACTTTTAACTGGGGTTGCACTGCCACGTTGATATTTGCTTAATATTATTTTGCTGCCTTTTGAACTGCCTTTTTTTTAAAAAAAAAAATGAAAATGCAATCTGATGCAATATTGAGGTTAAAAATGCAATCGTTCCTCGGTACTTATTAACATTCCAGTTTCTATGAAAATAATAGTGTAGATATGACGATACATTAAAAATTACTGATAGATTTTACTCTAGTTGTTTTTACATGGGCACCAGTCTTGGCACTTGTTTGTTAGCATTTCCCAACTATGGTGGAGATAATAATAAGGTTTTAAGCAAATGATCCATTTGGGATCTGGGCCCACCCAGGAATATTTTTACATCCTCAAGTTTTTGTGCCATGTACAATTTGAAATAATTGCAATGTGGTTAAAAAAAAATTGGGAATTCCTGATGACATTATTAAAACTCCAAGATTAGAGTCTGCAATTATTGCTCTAAGCAAGCAGGCCCTTCTTTTCTAAAACAGTAGAAAGTTTTTAGGTCCTTCTTTTCTAAAATAGTAGAAAGTTTTTAGGTCCATAGATAACTTTGCCTAGGCCATTTCTGCTCAGTAAAACAGTTAGCAGAATGTCTCAAGAATTACAAAAAATGGAGGCATCAGAAAGTGCTTCAGTTGAAATGAATTGGAGCTATGATTGATAAATGTTTTGAACTTGACTCAAATTATTTCTGGTATTACTTTTGTTTTAAAAGGTCAGAAATGACATTAGACATTTTGTTTAAAATCCCTAGGAAGCAAGTGTTAGAGGAAAAAATTGAAATTGTAATGTTTAGAGATACATTTCCCTGCTATAAATTCATGAGACAAAGAGTGCTGCATTCAATGTGGTTAAATTGTCATTGTACTTCAGCATCCTCCATGTTGGTCTTCTAGAAACTTCTGTGGTCACTTGGTCCTTTTCTTGATGGCAGGTCCGACTGTAATTGTTGAGTGTCAAAGTGGGTACATTTTATTACGTGTCAAATTTCACCAATGTTCAGTAGCATGAGGCACAAAATAAAACAACTCAGCTGAGCTAAAGAGTGAAATAGTCCTTGAAGAGAGGGCTTGAAGAGATGGAATATTGGAAATGTAATGGGATGCTCAGAAGTCTTTGATAAAATTATGAGCAAATAGCAAAATGATTAATGATTAATAGCAAAAAGCAGATATGCCTGCAGTTTTAAGATCAAAATGTATTCTCAGGGATAATTCCATAAAGGTCCCAATTTCCTAATGTATCTACCATCTCTGAATATGACCTGAACAAGGCTGGAATTGGATCAACATGAGTAGTGATGTAAAAATGTTTAATGTATAGTTCGGCAATTTATTTGTTTAGTAAATATAGTATTAGCTTTTTATAATATTCTTTTATTCCATGAACAGATAATTTGTATGGGGCTGGCACCCTCTCTTGTTATTTAATATTTTTACTTTATTTAATTTATTGTTTATATATATATATATATATATATTACAGGTTTAAACAATCAATAAAATTCCCTGTTAATAAAACAGATGTTTGTGTCTTTTTTGGGGTGTTCTTCTGGTAAGATAGAGGTAAAGATAAAGGTTCCCCCTGCACATACATGCTAGGCTCTATGGGGCGGTGCTCATCTCCGTTACAAAGCTGGAGAGCCAGCACCATCTGAAGATGTCTCCGTGGTCATGTGGCTGGCATGACTAAATGCCTTCTAAGGTGTACGGAGCACTGTGTCCTTCCCACCAAAGTGGTCTCAATTTTTCTACTCAGGACTCCAACATCTGCCTCCATTCACAGAGTTAAAAAAAAAAAAAAAAGATTTTTTACGTGTGAACATGTTGGCACTACCTAAGTGCAGCTGACTCTGAGACACATCATTCATTTCACCCTTGACCCTGGTCTGCCCCCCCCCACAAGCTGGATGTACATCCTCCAATGGGACACATCTATAGCCAAGAGTCATCAATCATGCTTTCCAGAAATAATCTTGCATGCCAGAAGCTTCAGCTGCCTAGCCATTATCAATGAAAGCATTTAAGGAAGGCTTTACTTCCCCCACTCCCTTTCTGCTGTCAACTCTAAAAGACCAGACAAATATTTTTGAGTTGACACTTGCATTTTTACTTCTTTCGAACTGCTAGGTTGTCAGAAGCTGGGACAAGGAACGGGAGCTCATTGTTACGCGGTGCTAGGGATTCGAACCACCGAACTGCCAACCTTTCAGATCAACAAGCTCATTGTCTTAACCACTGAGCCACCGTGTCCCCATGTCCTTTTCTGGTAGGATCAAGCTATTCTACTACCTGGGGAGGTGGAAAATGGGCCCTCCACAGCCCTTTTTCGTTTCCAGGATGGTGCAGGAGGCTGACTAGATGACAATCCATCATGGCCATACCCACCCACCAATTGGACAGAGAACTGGTTGTTAAATTATTTGAAGCCCACCACTGGCCAGAACCCTATTGCCATCTAGATTCCATGGCTTCCTGGAAAATGCAGTGCCTGGTCTGACCTCCCGGGGATGGGAAATGCCTGAAAAATCAGCAGTGATTTTTCCCCACCACCATCAAAGGGTACATGAAAGGAGGATAGGTGGGGGTACCATTTCTCCATCTTGAGCAATCGTCTTGAGTCAGTGTTCATTGTGCTAGAAAAGTGGCCATCATCCTTTTGGGGACCAGGGGACCAGTTCTGTAGAAGCCAAGAGGAACATACATGCCAAATTTCAAGTTTGTAGGTTTTACAGCAGTTCCCAGGGTAATAAAAACATTGGATAAAATGATAGGTTTTGCCATTCATAATTAGAGAAGGAGGGAAGGGGAAAGGAGGCAAAGGCCTGGGGTCATAGATAGAGGCAGAATTTCTCTGGCAGACTAGCCAATGTTTTTCAATCCTGGCAACTTTACGAACACATGGACTTCAACTCCCAGAATTCCCCAGCTGGCCATGTTGCAAATGAATGAACCATTACCACTGGTTAGCTCCTGGGAAGGTTGATATGGGCTTCAAATAATTTAACAACCAGTTCTCTGTCCAATTGGTGGGTGGGTATGGCCATGATGGATTGTGACCTAGTCAGCCTCCTGCACCATCCTGGAAACGAAAAAGGGCTGTGGAGGGCCCATTTTCCACCTCCCCAGGCTCCAGAGGCTCTCTGGAGGCCAGAAATAGGCCCATTTTCCACCTTCCAGGGCTCCATACACCCCCTACACTTACCTGGGATACAAAATAGTGGGGACTCCTGGGAGGGGTCGAGCAGGGTAGGCAGGGCCATTGGAACTACCGGTTCACCAAACTGGACGTAAAATTAACATCTGGTTCACTTGAACCAATGAGAACCGGCTGAAGCCCACCCCAGGTTCTGGCTTTTCTAAAGTCCAGGAAACCAAGTAAGGAGATCAGAAACATAATAAGGAGTTTGCGGTGAGAAAGGAAAGACTTTCATTCTAATTCTCCACTAATGTTTAAGATGTGGCACATTCACAGCAAATAATGCCAGAGACAGAACCCTTTCTATTCATATTAATCACAATTGATGGTGTTACTAGATCATTCAACTCTTCAACAGGATTAACGATCTCTATATTTCTTAAACTTCAGGTTAGCCATCATTTTATACCAATGTTCCTTTTTCTGTCAGAAGGGGCAGTTTGGTCATTGTCCATCTGGGGGAGACAAAGTATAATTTGCAGTCATCACTTGGGTTGTTCACGTCCTCCCCTCCCTTGTCTGTCTGGGATGGAATTTAGTGGCAGTTTTCAAACATGGTTTCGGTTGGCTGCATTCATGCAAAAATACCTGCAGGAATCTTGAATTGTTAACATTTTATTTTGTAAGATAAGATACAAAACAGGAAAGAAAATGGGAAAACACTGGGGAGAAAGCAAGGAGAAGAAAAGTGAGGAAGGATTAAGAAAAAGAAGTATTGACTTCCAATGCTCTCTGTTGCAGTAAAATAAGGCATTAACATAATATCAAATCACAACTTTTTGTTTTTTTCATACTGATATAAACTAGCCATTCCTATAAGTCTAATTGTGAGTCTAATTGGTAAAACCCAAAATCAAAGTTTCATTCTTTACCAATTCAAGCACAAAGTTCAGAAGCAGTCTCAGTGTAGAAACAAAAGTATTTATATTCTTTTCTTTAATCAAAATAGTCAATTTTGCCATTTCAGCCAACTCCATCACTTCTGCAATCATTTGTGCATGGTAGGAATTGAAGTGTCCTTCCATTTTTGTGCATGCAATAGCCTTGCTACTGTCAATATATATAATAACAAAGTTTCAATTTTTTTTCTCCAAGTTTTTTTCCATTAGTCCCAAAAGAAAATTTTCTGATTTCATCTTTATCTACATTTTCAAAATGTTCTGTATTAAAATATGAACCACACTTGCTTTGACACATGTCCACCATCAATGATAAAAAGTCCCTTCTTTACTTTTGCACTTCCAACATTAATTTAATATACCATTATGCATCTTAGATAACTTACCGTATCTGGTGTTAAATACCAGTGATACATTATTTATAAAAGTTTTCTTTTAAATTATAATTTAATGTAAATTTTAAACACTTCATCTTGCAGGAATCTTAAGCACAGCCAATTTACATGAATTCCATACACACCCAGGATTGTCTACATGCAGTAACGCTGCAGTATATGATGCACAAACCCCAGTTTGTTAGGCTAACAGAGGACTATTTCTTCCTTTCTTTATTTGATTTGTCAATCACTTACAAGATAATAGGTATAAGTATAAACATGAGTAAGAATACAGGAAATAGGTACAAATAAATGGGGACAATAGGACAGGGATGGTAGGCATGACGATGCACTTATGCATGCCCCTTACAGACCGTTTAGGAATGGGATGAGGTCAATAGTGGATAGTTTGAGGTTAAAGGAGTGAAAACTTCTTTTCTACCCTGAAAATGTCTCATGGAGGGACATTTTCAGGGAAGGCACCCATGACAAGGGTGAGGCTTTGATTACAAACTCCTGGCCACCATTTTGACTGGGATGCTCCCTCTAATAAACAGTCATTCAAGATGGCGCCACCAATGGCTGACTCCGTGAAATGCTCTCTCATGGTGAAATGCTACTGCCTTTAGAAAATACCGAAAGTTTAAATCATATTTTTAAAGTAACTATTTTAAAATTAAGTCAGAGGTCATGCTTGTGCTCTCTGCCTTTTCCCTATTGCCACAAGGACCCAGCCCAGGGATGTCCCCATCAGCTGAACAAAAGAGGCTGCATGGTCGTATAGTTAACTATGGTAAAAAAAATGCTACAGACAAAGTATTTGCCACTTGTCAGAATTTATTAAATGCTGCACTGAGAGAAGGAGAGAGGAAAAATTCTTAAAGGATTCTGCCAACATTCCCTAATGTAATCCACAGCAGTGATTTAGAAGGGAAAAAAAGGATGGATGTGGAATTCTACCAGATATAAAAGGAATTAGATAATTAGTATTTACACACTACCGTATGTTCCTAGGATTATGAAGTAAAATTCTGAAATATTACTTATTGTTTACTTCTATTTTGTTCTGTTCTATTCTATTCTATTCTATTCTATTCTGTTCTGTTCTGTTCTGTTCTATTCTATTCTTATTCTATTCTTATTCTATTCTTTATTCCAATATATTCTGTTCTACTCTATTCTTTATTCCAATATTCTATTCTATTCTATTCTATTCTATTCTATTCTCTATTCTATTTTTTATTCCAATATTCTATTCTGTTCTGTTCTGTTCTGTTCTGTTCTATTCTGTCTATGTCAGGTGGAGCTGCATTCAAAATCCAGGAAAGAAATACTTAGACTCTTTAGTTTAGAGAAAAGATATCTTTTACTGGAAGTGAAGTGGTAGCAACCAAAGAATTCTGAATCTGAGAAATTAGGCGCACAATTCACATACACAAAGTGATGGAAGTGTTCCCACCCCCAATAGTTCAGATGAATCTTCCAATTAGAAATTGTGAATTCATGTGGCATCTTCAGGTGATGATGAGGCCTCTGTCCGTTGACCTTGGCATACTTTGATAACGGGTTGCAGTTGCGCAGAGAGAAAAGAAAGCTAAGCGAGAAATAGAAACCTAACTCTATTTTATGCTCCCCCCTCCCATTTATACAACAGACGAATGTAACTCCTCCAGCTCACTTCCCAGACTTATCCCTACCTCCCCTCCTCCCCCGTTTCTTATGACAGCCGAAAGATGCAAAGCGATAGTAGAAGATCTTGAAGGCTGACAGTCTGTTTTGTTTTGTATTCTATTCTATTCATTTATCATATCTGTTATATATTAAATGTATTATATGGCATGCTCCCATTTAAGTGTCCATAGCTGCATTTGTACAGTTATTTGTTTTAATTTATTTATTAAATTTATATGCCATCCATTTAATTGTCAGGTGACTCTTGACAGCTTACAACAAGGTGTAATTAGCAGCTAAGGAAAAATAAACTTTCTGATTCATTTAAGAAAGCATTAAATTTCCAACAAATAGCAAAGCACAGTATAGGATTTTTTTGGAGGGGCATCATTTATTTCTTTAAATCAGCTTGTCCATCTCACATCTTAAGTGGTTCTGGTTAAAAATTAAACAAAATTAAAGTTAAACAACCAAGAATAATAAAATAAATAAATATAGTTGCAGCTGAGGACAACAGTAGCAGCAAAAGCCTCCATCTCCCATAAATAATTCCATCTTATGTCTAGTCAACTCAAAGTGCTTTTCAAATAAAAATATAAATAATCCTTCATAAGATTGATGCTGTCAACTCTTTTAAAAAATGATAGAAGGAACTCTATATGAAAAACAGCAAGCCAAAATATCAAAAGCTGTAACAATAAAATTGTCCTTGCTATTTTTGGTTTTAGAAAAGAATAAATTGTTTTAGGAATGTTCATCATTTGGGTGATGTACTGCTCCAGTGAACCAGGCAAGATGGTTGCCTAATGATCTGATAGTCTCTAGAGTTTTTGGACACCATCTGAGGGAAAATGTAAAGGGCTGAGAGCAGATATGAGGCAAAGCCTATCTAAACTGGAAGCAGGGGCATCATGTTCAGCAGGCAAGTCAGAAAGGAATTCCACAAGATCTCATGGTAGAAGTGAGATTGTGGAACCAAGAACAGCTCAGAGCAGTGCGTGGTTATACTAAGTTTATCTAGGCTAGATAAGTTAATCTAGGCTACTAGACATCTAGGCTACAAAAATCTGGATGGCCATCAGAAGGCAATAAAGAAACACAGGCATGGCTTGCAACCCAGATCTGATAGTTCTAATTGCACAAAAAAGTTGAAGCAACATAGGCAAGGACCAGTGGTGGGATTTCAAATTTTTCACTACCAGTTCTGTAGGTGTGGCATGGTGGGCATGACGTGACTTGGTGGGCATGGCTTTGTGGGTATGACAAGGGAAAGATACCACAGAATCCCCATTTCCTCCCAACTCCACTAACCTGCTTTCCAGCTCTATTCTCCTGTGCAGGACAACAAAGAAGACCCAGCCAATCAGCTGGGACTCAATGGGAGGCAGAGAAGAGATGGGGCCGGGGCCAGTCAGAGGTGGGATTTCTCCGAACTACTCAAAAATTCCACTACCGGTTCTCCAGAACCTGTCAGAACTGGCTAAATACCACCTCTGGCCCTCTGCCCTTATTTACAAATTACCTTTTATGGTTGTAGTTCCTAGGGGTTGTCTCTAGAGCAGGGGTATCAAACTTGATTTCATTGAGGGCCACATCAGGGTGTGTTTGACCTCGGGGGGGGGGGGGGGGGGGGGGGGGGGGGGGGGGGGGGGCATGATCAGCTCTACGTCACTCATGCCATGGGTTCCTGTCACGTCCCGACTGCTCTCCTCCATTTTCAGCATTTCTGTTTGCGTTCGAGACATTTTTCCGAAATGTCAACAGTCTGAAAAGCTGGTGACCGTGTTCGCTTACAAACACCCACAATGTTTTAATGAGGACTGGAAATCAAGGTCATGTTGCTGTGACAACTATGTGAACGACTGCCGGCTGACCACTCTCCATCTTTGCTATTTTCTTGGCACTCCTTTTAGGAATGAATGACTTGGTATGCTTGCTAATCTTCTTCCTCAGGCAAAGGAAAAAAAATGGCTGGCTCAAAGTCATCCAGCCAGGCACTGTGTTTATGGCAGGACTAGAACTCACAGTTTCCTAGCTTTTCATTCAGGCCCACAATCACCAGACCAAACTGGCTAGTAGGATCTTCAATCCCCCACTTTTTCTAGAGAAGAAGGACTGAAATAATTCATGTCATTTATACCAATCAGAGGTCATGTGAAAGGCCATGGCTGTTGGCTCCACCATTCTGTTTACTCTAAAGCTACTTATTCATATCTGAAGGATGGATCCAATAGCTTTGCCCTTGTCTCATGGCGGGGCTAAAGACAATGAGTGGGCAGACAGTTGGGACATCAAAGAAGAGAGGCCACTTGCCACCCAGCTGACTTTGTTAGGCTGAGGCATATCCAGAGAGGTGGAAACATTGGCTGTGAAGCCAGCACGAGGCTCTGCTTAGGGGTTGTGGTGCACAATGATTAGAAGGCAGTACTGCAGGCTAATTCTGCCGACTCCCAGAAGTTCGGCAATTCAAGTCTCACCAGCTCAAGGTTGACCCAGCCTTCCATGCTAGCAAGATCGGTAAAATGAGGACATTGCAATGGAGGGCTGGCACAAGGGAAGGAGGAGGAGCAGGGAGAAGAAAGAGGGAAAACGACTTTCTCCTTCCCTCGTGGCAGCAGCTCCATTGACTATTTCTCCATTGCAGTGCAGTGCAGAATCCAGGATCCACTTTGATAGCAGGGGATGAGGGGGGGGGTTAACAATTGGTTCCTTTGAACCAGTGTGAACCAGCTGAATCCTACCATTGTATGTATGTATGTATGTATGTATGTATGTATGTATGTATGTATGATTTGATAGAGTACATTCATGTTTACCTTTAACAGAATAATGTATCATTTAACTTAGCTAACTGTTGTTTGGATATTGTGTGAAAGAAAAATGAGGAACTGAGAAGGTGAGAAATGTCTAGATGGCAGCTCTGACCACATCACTGAATCCACAGGCAACAAGGACAACTTGACCTTTTTTATTTTCCCCACCTTCCTGATAATGTTTGGCAGAGCCCTTTGGCAGAGTTATTATGGTTTTTGTGTTTAAGCCCATGTCACACTGAACCAACGGATGCAAAGAGGATGTAAAACGGACAAAAAACCTTGCCATCCGTTCGAAAACGCGATGTACTCACTGCCTCCGATTTGCTTCCTCTCTATCCGTCCAGCATCTGTTTATTGACGTTTCATCCACTCCAAAAGTTTTGGGCTGCCTAAAACTTTTGCGCGGAAAATGTATCCAGTTCGTCCGTTCTGCATCCGCTACACATCCGCTATGCATCCGTTACGCATCCGTTACGCATCCGCTATATCCGCTTGGTGTCCGCTATGCATCCGCGGAACTCCATCCACTCCAGCGGTAAACGGACGCAGGGAGGAAGCAGAACGGACGCAGAATGGATGCAGAACGGATGCCTATCTCGGATATTAAGGATGTCTAGAGGATGCCTAGAGGATGCCTAGCGGAAAACCTATACTGCCTATAAAAAGGGGGAGCAACTCGCCTGCATCTCACTTTCAGAACAGCAGCCCAGCGGTGCAGACCTCTGCAGCCTACATCTGGCTCTTCCTCTTCCACAGCATCCAGTCATGTCCACCGTGGATTGTAACAAAGTCCTTTCGGAAGCCACCATTGTTCTGCAACAGTGCGAAGCCATCTTCAGGCTCTGTGAACTCTACTACGGGAAGAAAAGGAGGTGGCCAAGAAGCATCTGGGTCCGAAGATGGTTCACCAGAAGAGCAGAGGATGGACTGTACAACAAGCTGATGATGGAGCTCAGGAGCGAAGACACTCAGGCGTTCCAGAACTTCATGAGGATGCCTCCAGCCATGTTTGACGAAGTTGTGCAGCGGCTGACACCCAGGTTGACCAAGGTAAACACCAGCTTCCGCCCCAGCCTGGAACCTGGGCTCAAGGTGGCACTCACTCTGCACCACCTGGCCTCAGGGACCACCTACACGAGCATGCAGTACGGCTGGAGGGTGCCATCCAACACCATCAGCATTGTGGTCAGAGAAGTGGTGCAGGCCACTTACAATACAAGGAGGAGCTCCTCTAGTGCCCCTCCACTGAAGAAGGATGGAAGAAAGTTGCAGAGCAGTGATATCAGAGTTGGAACTTACCTCACACCGTTGGAGCCATCGATGGCAAGCACGTGACCTGCAAATCTCCAGCCAAGTCGGGGTCCACTTATTTCAACTACAAGGACTTCTTCCGCATCATGGTCGATGCTGACTACAAGTTCATGTACATCGATGCTTCAGGCAACGACTCATCTTCAGATGCCCAGGTATACAACGCCAGTCACCTCAAGGAGGGGCTGGAACGCAACCTCATCGTGGGCTTCCCAGATCCAGAATCCCTGCCCAACAACACACAAGATGTGCCCTATTTCATTGTGGGGGATGACGCCTTCTCCCTCACAACCTACCTCATGAAGCCCTACACCTCCAGATGCCTCACCCGTGAAGAGAGGATCTTCAACCACAGGCTGTCCAGGGCAAGGCGGGTGGTGGAGAACGATTTGGCATCCTGGCCAACAGGTTCCAGGTACTTCACACCACCATGCAGCATTGCCCAGAGACTGTGAGGAGGATCGTGGAAGCTTGCTGCATCCTGCACAATCTCATGCGCACCCACTACCCAGTCTTGCAGAACAGGCTTGTGGACCTCCAGCAAGGCAATGGGGACATGGAGCCTGGGGAATGGAGGCAAGGGCAAAACCTGATAGACACTGAGGATGTGCAAGGCCCCAACAGAGCCTCACATGAAGCGAAGAAGCAGTGCAACCTCCTGAGACACTGGTGCAACTCCCCAGCTGGAGCAGTGGAGTGGCAAGACAGGATGATAGATGCTTAATGGATGCTTCCTTCAGCCTGTCTCATCACATGGATGAGATTGGGCCATGTATGTTTAGTTGGCCTACAATGAACAGAGCGTTTAATAAAGAGTTGTGTTTATGTTCAAATGTGTGGATAATTATTACATTATTATTGATAATAAAGGGCCGTAGGTGTGGCACCTGGGAGGGTGGACCATACAGTCCCACTATGCTTGCACTGGAGGTTTATCTATCCCACTGCTATCCTAACCCATCCCATAGCTATTACCCATCCCACAGGTATCCTAACCCATCCCAAAGCTATCCTTACCCATCCCACAAGCATGCAAAGGCTTAAACCATTTCTAAAAGTTTCCACCAAGACTTTATAAAAAAAAAAGAAATGAAGCAAGTGTGTGAATCATAAATAGATTTTATTAACAACAAGCTATAAAACAAAAAAAGAGTCTCTGGCACTCCTCTTGGTCGCTCAGTCTCAGGGGTGAAGGGTGCAGGTGCTGTGGAGGTGGCTGGTGCTGGAGTGCTTGTCATCAGCTCCTCCTTCAGAAGCAGAAGCAGCAGAAGCCCCAGCCCCAGAAGAGCGAGCCCGTGCTGCAGAAGCCCCAGGAGAACCAGAGTGAGGGCCAGGGGGCGGGATGGTAGCCCTGTCCCTCTTGCCAGGGCTGGCAGCATATGGCTGAGGCTTGCTGTGCTTCCACATGGTTGTGGGGTTGCTGGCTGGCAGGGAGGCTGGCAGGAACCAAGGCTGGCAGGGAGGCCTGCACCAAGGCTGGCAGGAAGGCTGGCAGGAAGGCAGGCACCAAGGCTGGCAGGAAGGCTTGCACCAAGGCAGGCACCAAGGCTGGCAGGGAGGCAGGCACCAAGGCTGGCAGGAAGGCTTGCAGGCAGGCAGGCTTGCAGGCAGGCTGGCAGCAAGGCTGGCAGGGAGGCTGGCAGGGAGGCTGGCAGCAAGGCTTGTAGCAAGGCTGGCAGCAAGGCTGGCAGGCAGACATGAAAGCAGGGCAGGCAAGGCAGTCGATGTGTCTGGCAGCAGGTCTTTCCTCTGAATGGCGACCTGCTTCCGAGCTGCTTCTGTTATATCCGTGGGGCTGACGCAATGCATCCTCCCCTCATGCACAATTAATGCCAGGCATCCATTAGGCTTCCGCTGTGCATCCGCTAGGTTTCCGCTCTGCATCCGCTTCATCCGATGTGCCATCCGCTCCCATCCGCTTCCATCCACTGGGCTTCTGTTCCGCATCCGCTTTGCATCCGCCCTGTGTCCTCCTCGCATCCGTGTTATCCGCTCCGGTTATGCAAATAACAACGGATGGAACATTTTGCTCATCCGCTGTGTCCTTTTCGCATCCATTGGGCAGTGTGACATGGGCTTTAAATCCAACCAGAAGTTCCCCCTCTGCTAACCTGCACCTGGTGGCTCCTTAGACAGCCTGCAAATCCAGAAGAACAGTGCAGAAGGCTTCATGGGTTCAGATGACTTTTGGTCAGGGTCTACAAAGCTGCTGCTTTTCACTGAAACTTCAGTTCAGTGTCAGCTTTGGAAGCCATGCTAGCACCAGAAGCTTCCACACTGCCACATTCTTGAGCATGGGAATTTGGGACGGGGGAATTGCATGGAGCATATGTGGTTAGACATAATAGCATTCTTCTTCTACGTCAAGGTCATATTATTCCTGCACCTGGCTGAGGAGTGGTTAAAGGGATGTCTCAAGTTGGGATGGATGGTGATTGGGGCACATGATGGAATGATGGGTTCAGGGGGTGGATTTGTAATTTTTTACTTATTAGAGGGAAATCTTGAACTTTCAGATTCGGGACTTCCCAGATGTGCCAGTATACCTACTCGAATAAAAGGGAACTTTGAGAAAATGCCTGTCTCGGAGTTTTTAATTGGAGTTGGCTTTTCTGGAACCCTGACACTCAGATTGTTTCCCTGTCACCAGTGGGAGATCATGTTCAGTGGTTGCAGTGGTGGTATTCTACCGGTTCAGCCTGGTTTGGCCAAACTGGTAGCTCTGCAGATCATCTGTGAGTGATCACCAGTTCATTCTGATGATCAGCTGTTGGACCCACCCACCCGCCCCAGCTCTATCCTGACCTTTATTTCCTGGTTTTGAAGCTCAGCTGCTTCATGCGGCACAATGGATTGCTGCACATCAGCTGTTGAACAGACAGGGAGTGCAGAATCCCAGGAGAAAGTCAGTAACAAACCCTCTGCGCATGCGCAATGTGTGCCCACCAAGCCACACCCACACGACCGGTGGTAAAAAAAAATTTGAATCCCACCACTGAGCAGTTGTGTCTTGGCTATGACTTGATGTCAAAAACCATGAGATGCAGCAGGGACCAAACAGCTTGACTGCACACTTTCACAGTCCGAGAGAGGCTAATGTTGTGAACAGATACAATCGGAACAGGGGGAAAAATGCCATCTGACTCTTCTGCGGAACAGCCACTGACCATAAAATTTGAATTATCTTGAGAGGCCAAAATTCACCTGATAAAGTCTATATATGAAGCTACTGTAAAAAAAAGAAGTAACAGAAGGGATCATGTGGCTCTGAAAAAACGATTCCAGGATTCTGCTAGGAACAACATGCAGGAACAAAGATTTGAAAAATGAAGTGTGCTTTTCAGCGCATGCAAAACTTAATCGTGATTTTTGCCAGCCCTCGATTTCAAGCAGGTCACCCAAGAATTCTTTTTTCTTCTTTAATTTAAAAACATTTCAGAGACATTCATGGGCTTGCTCATTTGTCACCTTTTAGATAAATATTGATAACAGACAGGGGAAGTGTAAAAGTATTTGTTGGGGAAGGGGAAGGTTTTACAAGAGTTTGACCCTGGAGATATGTTTTCCAGCAGGCATTTGCCATTGAAAAAATGTTTTTATCTTCTGACCACTACTAAGGCTTAAGATACTGCAGACGAGGCCCTTAATTCTTCACATATCTTGTTTCATTCACAGAATTTTATTTGGATTCCACACAGTCTAGTTATCTATTTGTATATGCACACATGGATTTGTTGGAAGAAATATCCCTCTGATTCAGTACCAAGCTGGGAGAAAAACACTGGAGGCTGATTGGAAAGCGGGTCCATTTATTGATGAAGCAGAACTACATGTTTGTGGTCCTGGTGCAGTTGACTACATGAAGTTGAGAGTGAGGGGGTTTTATACATTCTCTTGGGCTTCGCACTTGAGCTTCCTGTTCCTGTGCAAGAACACATGTTCTATTGGCTGTTGTCAGACTCCCATGGAGTTTGCCTGAGCTAAGTTTGGTTGCAGTTTGGGCTGCTGATGCAATGTCCTTAGGAGACGGTGCAATGTGGTGAGCTCTGCTGCGAGATGGTCGTGGGTTAATCCTATTATATCCTGAGGGGGTCATGTCTTAATCCCATTCCCCGGGGCTAAAGGTCTTTTGTTTTGTAGACAGGCTGGCCCAATTTTTCTCAATAGGCACAAAATATCTGCTGGGGACTCTTAAGAAAGGTGGAAGGTGCTTTCCAATAGCAGATTTCTCCATTCCTCCTTTAGGGAAATATAATATGCTGCCTTTTTAATATTTCCTAAAATATTTCATTCTTCTAGGAGATAGGTGGTTGCTAACTTCCTACAGATTCATGCAAGATATTCCATTAAAATGAGGACTGTGCAGTTTGCTGGATGGGGTTCCAAAAAGGAATACAGCAAAAGCATTGCCTGCAACTCCTTAAAACAGATATACTATACCCAGTCCAGAATATTATTTCTGCCATTGCAAGAGGTTGCATGTAGTGGCTGTGTGCACTCACAGGCTCTTCCAAAGCCCTTTTTGGGAAGCGAATCCAAGGCATTGCACACCTCTGGGCAAAAACATGTCTCTCTCTCTCCCTCTTTTTTTCCTAACTCAAGTTTTTTTTATTTATATATAAATATTTTGAATACAGTGTATTGTCCGGGCATGCCATTTTACAAAAGAAAAGAAAACAGTAACATATTTACAGATAACAATAGTAATAGTACAACAAAATGATTCTAACCATATTTATAATTATATTAGCTTGTCATCCTATTGATTATATTAGCATACTTATAGTTATAAACAACCTTCATGTTTAATTTGAACATAATGCTCTTTCTTCATCTAATTTCTACCTTTTATCTCCAACCATTGATAAAACCTATTCCACGTTAAGTAATACTCCGCATCATCTTTATCTTCTATTTTCAATGTCAATCTATCCATCTTTGTACAACCCAATATTTTCCAAATTATATTTTCATCTGATGGAGTGTTCTTGTTTTTCCAATATTGTGCAAATACAATTCTTGCTGCAGTCAGTGCATGTAATATTAAATATATAGCCCCTTTGTCATAGCTTTCTGGTGTTATACCTAACAAAAATATTTCTGGTTTCAATTCTATAGGCTGCTTAATAATCTTTTCCAACCACATGTGTATTTTCATCCAATATTTTCTTGACTTCATGCAGCAGCACATATACTAAAATTGGAACAATACAGAGAAGATTATCATGGCCCCTTTATTCAAAAACTTGTTTCTCAATGGTGGCAAATCTTTTTGGCTTGATGTGGGGGGAAAAAACTTGGTGTGTCACTGTTCCCCTCTTTACATATTCATTTATTTAAAAAATATGCAATCTGATCATGCTATGTATTATATAAAGAAACAGCAAATTATTTTGAAATGAATTTGAATAAAACAAACACATTTTCAGGAATAAGATGTGCTTTCAAGAATAATGGGTGTTAGGAAGAATAAGTTATTGTTGCCCAAGGAAATTGTTTGAATCCAGGAAAAAAGCAACATGGCTGCTTTAAAAAGTTTTTTGTTTTTTTTTAAAGGGATATTTCAGACAAACCTCTGCAAAACATATATTTTGGAGGAAGAGCAGTCCTCAAAGTTCATCAGTAGCATGGTGCCGATATAGAGCACTCTAGACTCACTAAAAAGAACTGAGGAAACTCCAACTGAAAAAAAATAACAATTTAAAGTTACTTCTTTAAAAAAATCACCAAAGTTTCACAAACTCTCAATTAGAAATTCACGAGGTTTGCAACATTTGCCTTGTCTTACAAGGACTCGGTGGCCAATTTCCCATTTTTCCACACGGAACATGGCGATTTCTCTAATATGGATAACAATGAAGGAAGATAAAAGAATACCCTGATTGTTTTACATTGCGACTGAAGGGCATACAGCATTTGAAAGACTGACTTCATCCTTAGATGAGTGCATAGTTCACTCTCGAGTCATGTGGAAATCGAAAACAGATGCTTCACTCTTCGTTTGGGAAGACATCCTTCCATTTGCAAAATACCCTGATGAGTCCAAGGTCTTCTCTCATCTGAAGGGTGAAAAGTCTTTTCAGCATTCTCAGCTGAAGCAGGAGCGTGAACTGTGAAACTTTCACAGCCTAGCCATGAGCTGTAGACAAGGGATAGAAACAGGGTAGGAAAACCACTTCTTCCTCTTAAGTGACAATGCAAAATAAACTATGGGTGAGGAAAGCGATGGGAAGGTCAACAAAACTCAGCCCCTTAACTATTGAGCAAAGTAGTTTGAAAAAAAATCTGCAAGCATTAAGAGCTGACTATCCCGCTTTCCCTGGGACCAAATGTTGCTTCTTCAATGGGGTTTACTTCAGAGGAGATAGTTATCCTCACACACTGCCGTATCAGGTGACAAATAGTCACTCACTGATTTCAGTAGAGCTCAATTCTGAGAAATGCACTAACTTTTCAACACTCATGACTTACTTACAACAAGAGGGAAGTAGGGTTTAGAGCGAGAGTTACGGATTTATTCAAGCTCTCTTTAATCAAGCGACGAATCAGTGAATACCTAGAGCCCTGAGGACAAACCTATGGCAGGTGTGCTGGAAGTGGCATGCAGAACCATTTCCACCGGCATGCGAGAGCTCACCAGGAAGACACCCACTCTGCATGTGTGCGCACCGCCGCCACCCAACAGCTGATTGTCGGTTATCTGGTGTGCACGTGCGGGAGGTGCGTGGGTGCGTGGGAGATGAGTGCTCATGTACAGAGATGCATGGCACGTGGAGGGATCATGCATGCATGCGCAGTTGGATGGCACGCAGGGGGTGATCGTGTGCACCTGCGCAGAGATGAGCAGAGATGCACAGAGATGGACAGCGTGCAAGGGGTGATCCTGCACGCATGCACAGATGAGTGACACGGGGCAAGGGGATCGCACGCGCATGCACAGAGATGCATAGCACATGGCACAGGAATTGCACGGGCATGCACAGATGTGCAGCATGCTGCAGGGGGATCGCACATGCATGTGCAGGGGGGCCAGCACGCATTGCCTTTTAGGTGCTGGCACACTGGCACACAAGTGCGAGCGCACATGCAATTATTGGCATGGGAGCCAAAAAAGGTTTGCTACCACTGTCCTATTTTTCTACTTGCCTTTTTATGTGCTTTCGAACTGCTACGTTGGCAGAAGCTGGGACAAGTAATGGGAGCTCACTCCATTATGCGGCGCTAGGGATTCAAACCACCAAACTGCCGACCTTTCTGATCAACAAGCTCGGTGTCTTAGCCATTGAGCCACTGCATCCCTTTGTTATGTACCATCATAATTCTCAAATCCATGAAAGGGCAAAAACATTGTACCTATTTTATCTAGTCCCCAGACACTGCTCAAAGCAGCAGAAATTATTGAACTAGTCAATACTTATTATCATGGAATCAAATCTGACTGTCTCTTCCTGACTCTAATTCAAATAAAGGCAATGTCATGACTGAAGAAAGACCATGGCAAAAAAACAGAAGATGATTTCTTGCTTTTTGCTAGCAAGAGGCAAGATGTTTCAGCTCGGCCTACCTTGGGGCTAATGTAATCAGGCACCATTAAACTGTTATAGCCCAGGTGATAAATGGCCTTTGCAGGATATATCAATTTTATAAACTTATGTGAAACCCTCACATGCCACCACCTCTTACAATACTAGACAAAAGTATCAACAGTAGAGACCTTCAAATTTCTAGGTTCTATCATATCACAAGACCTAAAACGGACACCTGACATCAAAAAGGTCATCAAAAAAGCACAACCAAGAATGTTCTTTCTGCGTCAACTCAGGAAGCTCAAACCGCCCAAGGAGCTGCTGATCCAGTTCTACAGAGGAATTACTGAGTCTGTCATCTGCACCTCTATTACTGTCTGCTTTGGTTCTGCAACCCAACAGGACAGACACAGACTTTGGAGAATAATTAGGACTGCAGAAAAAACAATGACGACCAACCTGCCTTCAATCAAGGACCTGTATAGTGCACGAGTCAACAAGAGGGCTATGAAAATATCTCCAGAACCCTCACATCCTGGACATAAACTGTTTCAACTCCTTCCCTCAAAACGATGCTATCGAGCACTTCACACCAGAACAAGACACAAGGGGAGTTTTTTCCTCAAATGCCATCACTCTGCTAAACAAATAATTCCCTCAGCACTGTCAGTCCAACTATTTACAAAGTCTGTGTTATATATTTGAATATTTGACTAGTTCACTTTGATTGGTCTGCCTGATGGCGGGAATTTTGAAGAGCCGTCATTGGGTGCGAGCCGCAAGCAGCCGCTATAAAAGAGGCTGCCGTGGCTCCGCTAATAGAGTAGTCACAGAGAGACAAATAAAAAGAGCTGAAGTATCACTGGGTCTCGAGTCATTCATTCCCACAACAGAACACTGGTGACGAAGGTGGGATACTGAGCAAAGGAGACCGTTGAGTACGTGGTCAGAGAACTGAGCTACACGAGATGGCCGGCAACAATGCTCCACCTGCACCATTCAATCCAGGGATGGAAGACTGGGATTCTTACATCGACCGGTTCCTGATGTTTCACCAAATCAGGAAGCAGACTCCTCATCCCGACAAAAACCCTTTTTATTTAGGCTAATGTGAATTCCTATCAAGGGTGGGATGTTACCAGTTCAGCCCGGTTCTATAGAACCTGTAGCTATGGAGAGCAGCTGACACCGAATCAGTTTGGTGTTTGGCTCAGCCGCTTGCCCGGGCTCTAGGCTGTCCTTTATTCCCTGCTTTTCCCTCCTCAGCTGCTTTGTGCAGCACAGCTGAGGTTGAAAAAGCAGGAAACAAGATGATTTTTAACCCCTGCGCAGCACTTGTCAGCTGTCCAGGCAACACAGCTGATTTCTAGCAAACGCTGCACGCACTTGTAGTTCAGAGAACCGGCAAATCACTCCACTGGCTGGCCCCACTCCTCCCCGCCCACTCACTTCTTCCCTGGCATGCAAACCATCCAACTTGCCCCATTTAGTAAATTGCTATTTTTCCTTTTTTGGGGGGGAGCATCAGCGATTCTGCTCTGCCAGGAGATTTAGATTAGCTAGAAAGTAGGAAATCCTTGGATTTCTTGCTTTCTAGCTAATCTAAAAGCAGAGCGGAACCTTCCTTAAGGCCCTGTCACACTGCCCAATGGATGCAAAATGTTTGTAAAAAGGACACAGCGGACGAGAAAAATGTTCCATCCGTTGTTATCCGCTCTCAAAAGGGGCAAAAATTTGCATAAACAGAACGGATAACACGGAAAGGAATGGACGGGGGGAGGATGCAGAGCGGATGGAAAACAGATGTTGAATGGAAGCATCCTTTTGCATCCTCTAGGCATTCTCTAGACATCCTTAATATCCAAGATAGGTCCCCTCTGCGAACATTTTTTCCATTTTAAATGCTTTCTTTGCGAGCTGCATCCGCTTTCATCCTTTCTCCATCCATGCTACTAACGCTGCACGGCCGTTCCACATCCATTCCACTTCCTCCCTGCGTCCGTTTACCGCTGGAGCAGATTCGAGTTGCGCGGATGTGCAGCGGATGCCTAGTGGATATAGCAGATGCGTAACGGATGACAACAGATGCAGAACGGATGTCCCCCGTATGCCTAGTGGATGCAGAACGGACACGTTTGATACATTTTCTGCTCAAAAGTTTTGAGCAGCTCAAAACCCTCTGAACGGATGAAATGTCAATAGACGGATGCTGGACGGATAGAGAGGAAGCAAAACGGAGGCAGTGAGTACAGAACGGAAGCATCGTGTTAACCAACGGATGGTAAGTGTTTTTCTCCGTTTTACATCCTCTTTCCATCCGTTGCTGCAGTGTGACAGGGGCTTTAGGACTGAAGCTTCCACTTTTCAGTGCAGAGTCAGACTCAGGTAGCCGATTGGAGATTGATAGATCTCTAAGTGAATCTGTGATTCTGTGAGCAACTCAACCGCCTGCTTTGCCTGCTTTTGGGTAAAAATTGCTCTTTTTTATTAAAAAATCAATATTTACATAAATATTTATAATACAAGCCATGCCCACCCAGTCACATGACCATCAAGCCATGCCCAGTAAGCAAGCCACACCTACCCAGTCACATGATCACCAAGCCACACCCACAAATTAGGCCACACCCACAGAACCGGTTGTTAAGAAATCCCACCCCTGATTCCTATCAAAGTCCTGGCAAATAGTCTTTCAAGAGTAATTTATAACCACACACCTTATCAGGCTTGGATAGTTGCCAGGCCCATAACTTCCAAGAGTAAGGCTGTATTAGGAAATACTTGGCAAGGAGTCTCTGAGAGTCACAAACAAATCTTCAGACTACTTAAATGAACTAATTGTCTCTTGTAAACTCTCCTTTGCTCCTCTTTATTCCCTCTGGGAAGGGCCAGTCATCATCCACCTGTGCCTTTACTCCTGAGTCGACCCTTATTCCTTAACTGTTCCCTTCTCCTGGCAGTTCCGCACATGCACACACTGGGAACAGGCTCCAGATGTTCTTCTTCCCCACTGACCTCTGACTCTGAAGGCAGCTGATAACTGTCGGATGGCCCTGGCCTCATCTCTGCCTCCGACACAGAGCCCTCATCAGAGCCTTCCCCAGACTCCAGGACTGGACCATGATCATCCCCAACCTCCTCACTGTCTGAGTCTGCTGCAAGCTCTGCCAGCCACTGGCGGGCCATAACAGTAACTTTGAATAGTTACTAAATGAGTGGTTGTGAGTCAAGGATTCTCTGTAAATACCCTGACCAGCCATTATTACTTTGGGAACCGAAAGGTCCAAGTGCCAGCCAGCAATCTCACAGGGGGAGCCCAGCCCACCTCATCCCAGACAGGTTCTTCTGAATATTTATGATTTAGACATAAATTGCCATGAGAACCAGACAGAGTGGCTTAAAAATGCAATGCCAATATGCTTTTAATCTTTCTTCTCCAAAGAAAGCAAAGCCTTAATATTTGTCTGTGGGAAATGAATAATTTTTTAGAAGCATGCCAGTCAAAACATCACTCACAATTCATTGCTCAGATATGTTTTTGCAATATCGTGATAACCTTCCACCCAATATGTTCACCGTTCTCAAACCCAGGTTTAGATCCAATAAACGTTAATCTTTTCATCATTTAAACAAATTTAAATTATATCCATGGTCATTCTGTCTCGATGGCTTATAAAATCAGCTCAGTGTTGTTTTATGGCCTCTGTTCCTTGCTCATGGTTTGTAACCCTTTAATTTCTGAAAGTAGTGAGACAATTATTGAGGAGTATGGCTGTGAAAGTTGAACCATAAGAAAGGCTGAGCACCAAAGGATAGAGGCCTTTGAATTATGGTGCTGGAGAAGACTCCTGCGAGTCCCTTGGACTGCAAAGTCATCCAACTGGTCAGTCCCAGAGGAGATCAACTCTGGCTGCTCTTGAGAAGGCCAGATCCTGAAGAGGAAACTCAAAGACTTTGGCCACCTCATGAGAAGGAAGGAAGGACTCACTGGAGAAGAGCCTCATGCTGGGAATGATAGAGGAAGGAGGGGATGGCAGAGAAGGAGGTGGCTGGATGGAGTCACTGAAGCAGTCAGCATGAGCTTAAAGGGACTCTGGAGGATGGTAGAGGACAGGAAGGCTTGGAGGAACATCGTCCATAGGGTTGAGATGGGTCAGACATGACTTCGCAACTAACAACAACAAGTAGCAATTCATTTATTTGCAACCATGGATTTTAGGAAAATTCATTTAAGATCTGGAAGCTTTAATTTGTTTAGAATATAGTGGCCTGCATGGTTTTGTGCACATGTATCACCTCTCCTGGGGGAACTGCATTGACTGCTAATTTGCTTCTGGGGCCAAGTCAAGATGCTGGGTGTCACCTTTAAAGCCCTACATGTGTGATGACAAGGCATAAAGATCACACAGTCAATGCTCCAAATTTCCCCCCAAATGCTCCCATGTTCTTGGCAAGTTCCAGAGCAAAGTGCACGCACATACACAGACATAGCAGCCTCTGGCTGCGCTCAGTCCAGCAAAGCAAGGGAACCGGAAAATAAGTCCATGAACCAAGGAACAAAAAATGAGCCCACAACATAAGGAACAAGGCACTGAGTCCAAAACATCTGACTGCTTGCCATAGTGTACCTCAGGGGCTTCTTGACTTCCACCAAGATCTTCTCTAATCACATGTGGAATACATGTGAAGAGAAGGGATCTCACTGATGTGTTTTAAATCTGGCAGATGGCCAATGACCATGCTTGTGTCCAAGCGGTGAGGGCAGCTAACTCCTTGAGAGAAATATTTGACACTGCTGGCCACATGGCATGCAAACCAATTGTGCCCTGGCTGGTTTAGACAATAAATTACATGGTGATCTTAATTATCCCTCATATTGAAATGTCTGAGCAACAATAACAGGAGTGGAGTGATGTGAATTATTGGATTCCCCCAACTCTATTGTCACACATATAAGAATTTCCTTGTGTTTCTAAGTAAACTGGAATATTTGCTTTGATGGCCCCTTTCTTTTGGGGACTTCTTGGAGTATCTTGGTGTTGACTGATTCTAGTTGGTAGCTGCTTTGGGTTGAACCAGAAGAGGGCAGTCCAAAGAGATCCAGTGGATTGTCAGTTGATGTGCATGATCTCCAATCCATGCCTTTGGAAGCCAGAGACTTTAAGTTGAGACTTATTCTGCAACCCAACAAGACAGACACAGACTCCAGAGAGTAATTAGGACTGCAGAAAAAACAATGACTACCAACCTGCCTTCAACTGAGGACCTGTATGCTACATGAGTCGAAAAGAGGGCTGTGAAAATATCTACAAGCCCCTCACATCGCGGACATAAACTGATTCAATTCCTTCCCTCAAAACAATGCCTATAGAGCCCTGAACACCAGAACAACTAGACACAAGGACAGTTTTTTTCCAGAACGCCATCACTCTGCTAAACAAATAATTCCCTCAACCCTGTCCAACTATTTACAAAGTCTGCGCTACTATTAATCTTCTTATCACTTATCACCCATCCCCTCCCACTTGTGACTGTATGACTGTAAATTTGCCCCTTGTATCCTTATGATTTATATGGACTGTTTCCTAGTATGATTTGATTGCTTATTGTACACTATGACTATCATGAAATGTTGTACCTGATGATTCTCGACTCTTGATGAATGTATCTTTTCTTTTATGTACACTAAGAGCATTTGCACCAAGACAAATTCCTTGTGCGTCCAATCACACTTGGCCAATAAAAGAATTCTAAACTATCTAAACTAGTGGTGGCTCATCTTTTTGGGGACTCCTGTACCCAAAAATTGCATGCGCACCAGCATGCACACACTTGCGTGCTAGCGCCCAGAATACAATGCAAACCCCCCTCTCCATGCCCCATGCGCATGCTCATGCAATTCTACCCCCCTGCCCTCCCCTTACCTGCACTGCGCCTCACAGCTGATTTTTCGGCTGGTTTGAGGCCTTTTTTGGCTTCCCAGAGGCTTGGAAAAAGCCTCTGAAAGGCTTTTCAGGACAAATTATACGCTGGTTTTGCTACTTCCTGTGATACCGGAAGTGACAAAACAGGCCTATAATTCATCCTGAAAAATCTTGCAGTGGCTTTTTCCAAGCTTCTGGGAGGCCAAAAAAGGCTTCAACCAACTGAAAAAAAATCAGCTATGAGGCACGCGCATGCTCAATATGGGGTAAGTTTTGCCTGCGGCTCATGTGCCAGCACAAATGGCTCTGCGTGCCACTTGTGCCACGCATGCCATAGGTTCGCTATCACAGATCTAAACTAAACTATTGTGCATTGAGTACAATTCACTAAAAAAGAAAGATTAAGCTTATAGGGTATTTTGCATGCCATTCTTTCCCCCACCCCACCCCCAACCTCTTAATTAGACCAAAACTGTAGAGCCTCTTTCTGAGGAAATATGAAAGAGGCCCTGAAGTTGGAAATCTTGGCAGGACCTCCTGCCTTCTCTCATAGGATGCTGGTTCCAGTGCTTCTCTTGCTTATTTGATCCCATATTTGGAAATTGGACGGTTGTTTGGAAATCCCTGGTGAATTCCTGCTTAGATTCCAGAGCCGCTGTTTCATTCAAGTGAAGTAAATCAAGTCCCTTGTGGAGGGGAAAAGGCAGGTTGGAGAAGCTTAAATGTATTGTCTGAGGCAGTCCTCTATTTGGAACACTGTGTGCTGTTGAAAGCACCTACCACTCTCCTAGAATAATGAAATATTTTGAGGAATATTAAAAAAAAGGGGGGGAATATTATATTTCCCTAAAGGAGGAATGGAGAAACATGGTCTTGGAAACAGAAAGCAGCCCCCAACTTTCCTAATAGATCTCAGCAGATTGCAGCACTTAAGAGATAAAGAGCTTATTGAGGAGTAGATAGCTCTGTTCATAAGCAAATACCCTCATCCAAGAGCCAAACCAGGACGAAGCCATTAAGCCAAAATAGGAATTACCCAAAACCCTTTTAGACATTGCATTGCCCTCAGAAACCTCAACCAAACGTAGCTCAGATGAATTCCCAGGTTTTGTACTTTGCCTTTAGAGCCAGCTATGACCCCTACATAACCCCTACATGGCCCCATGAGAGTCTGAGAACAGCCAATAGAATACATGTTCTTGCACAGGAATAGGAAGCTCAAATGCAAAGCCCAAAAGGAGGTATAAAAGCCACCCACTCTCAACTCCATGTGGTCGGCTGCCCAGAACCACAAACAGGTGCTTCTGCTTCATCATTAAACCATCTTTCCAATCAGCCTCCATGTTTCCAGTGTCTTTTTCCTGGCTTGGAACTGAAGAAAACTAGTCCGACATCCCAGAAAGGAAAATTCCAGCTCAGATCCCTCTGTGTTGGGCCAGCTCAGTTTATTATTTATTTTATTTTGAAAGAACCCAACAATGCTTCCCTTTCACAAGTTGGCAATATTATTCATTTGGATAAAGATGTCAAAACCTTTTCAGATCAAGCGATTTATTGTGCATTTGCCTGCTAGCTCGACTTCTGCACTAACTGTGTTTAGCCTGGCTCAGCTATTGTTGTGACAACACACCACTAAGAAAGGCAACTGTGGCTGGGAGGACTCCCTTTTGCTCATCTGAAAACAACTGACCATTTCATTTCTACAAGGTGATGCACCCCTTGCTTTTCACACTGTGGGAAGCTCCACCCCGCCCCCAAAGAATGAAATATTTGGGAAACATTTAAAAAAGGTGGAATATTGTATTTTCTTAAAGGAGAAATAGAGAAACATATTTTTAAAAGGCAGAAAGCAGCCCCCCCTTAATAGCCCACAGCAGATGCCAGTACTTAAGGAGATAAAGAGCTTATTGAAAGAGGAAGCCAATGATCTAGATGGCTCCATTTTATAAGCAAAGCAAATACTGCCAGCAGAAGCCCATTCAAGGCAGGATATTTTGGAACTCCTTGCAAGTTTGACAGCTAACAAAAGCAGAATGGTAGGATTAGAACAAGCAGCCCCCTCACCCAAGATCCAACACAGGATGAAAGCCATTAGCCACAATACGAATCCCCCAACACCCTTTCAAAAAACAAGCCCCCTTCATTGCTCACACACACCCCAGAACGGTCCAAACTTCAAAGTCACAGAAACCTATAAACAACCATCCACCCATTCAACCATTTGGTCAGCTGCCCCAGAACCACATGCACTCGGTGGTTCTGCTTCATCAGTAAATGGACCTTCTTTCCAATCAGCCTCCAGCCTCATTTTATTTCCAGCGTCTTTCTCCCGGCTTGAAACTGAACCAGATAGATCTTTCCTTCCAACAACACTCTTTCTCTCCTGCCTCCTCCTCCTCCTCCTTTGCACAAAATGCATTAAAAAGGAAAAGATCAAAAGGTTGCAGGGCAACCCTTTGTGAAAAAGAGAATTAAAACAACCAAACACTGTGGGATTTGGCAAGGCATGAATGGTCAAACTGAGGCAATTTTTGAGGAATGCATTTCCTTGTCTTGCATTTCCAAGTCAGAAATATAGATCTTTTCACGTCTTTTGGCTTTTCTGTATTCTGCTTCCTTTTCTACTTGCAGAGGGAAACATACAGGAGACTGTTCAGAAGGGGCTCTCCTCCCTCTGCTCTCAGCATTCCTGGACAATCTGCACCCTGGAACTTACTTTTCTTCTGGAAAGAGGCAGAGCTGGGCTGCTACCGGTTCGTACTGGTTCACACGAACCGGTTGTAAATTTTACATCTGGTTCACCAAACTGGTGGTTGCAAAGACTGGCTGCCCCCCCCCCGCCCCTCCCAGGAGTCTCTATGTGGCCCATTTTGGATGCCTGGTAAGTGCAGGGCCTGTGCAGAGGCTTGGGGAGAGCAGAAAACGGGCCTCCTGGAAGTTCCGGAAGGCTGGAAATGAGCCTGTTTCCAGCCTCCGGAGAGCCTCCGGAGTCTGGGGAGACTGTTTTCACCTCCCCAGAGGCTCAAAAAAAGCCTCCGGAGCCCAGGGAGAGTGAAAATCTCCCCCCCCCCCAATATCAGGATGCAGGAGGCTGACTAGGCCACTCCCACCATGGCCAGCAACCAGGCAGAGAACTGGTTGGTAAATTTTTTGAAGCCAACCCCTGGAAAGAGACAATCGCCTGTTGTGACTAGCTGCTCCAATTAAAATACTACAGTTGGAAGGAGCAATTTGGGAGTCTGAATCCCACCTTTGATCCAGATTAAAGACATCTCTGGCAGCTGTTCCTGCTCACCAGCTGTGGTTCCATGCTCAGAACCACTCTTATTTTTTTCTTATTTTTTTAAGGGGATTCTCATGGGCCATTTTTTCTTTTCTTTTTTTAAAAAAGTACCTGCCATTTTGACCTACCAGAATAGAAGGTTTTAAAAATATCATTTTGCTATCAGCATCAACCATAATCTTTTTTGCCAACTGGTACATGAGTGGACAAAGCAAGTATGTGTCTGAAACAAGAATATTCCAGGCAAAACATTCATCTCTATCACAGAAATATTCTGCTGCAATGACAATCATATCTTAATGTGTCCTTTTTAACAAATTATTTTAATTTTCCAATTAATATTTCTACTTCCATGAACAGGGCCTCAAGAAGAAACACGAAATCATCACTTAAACTATATAGGTTTCTCTTTTGATCTCTACTCCTTCAATTGTCTCATCTCATCTTATATCTCAAAAACTAAAATAAACAGGAGCAAGTATCCTTGCTTTTCCTTCTCCTTCTCTTCTCCTTCTCCTTCTCCTTCTCCTTCTCCTCCTTCTTCTTCTTCTCCTCCTCCTCCTCCTCCTCCTTCTCCTCCTCCATCATCATCATCATCATCATCATCATCATCTTTGTCTTCTTCTCCTCCTCCTCCTCCACCTCCTCTTCCACCTCCACCTCCTCCTCCTTCTAGAGTGCTTTCTATTTCTCTTGTTTTTGTGATCAGTGTCTTCAAGCGTTCCTGCTAGGTAAACCTTGGCAAACAGAAGGGCTCTGCCTGCTCACCCAGGATGCCAGGCTGCTTTTCCCCATCAAATGGGTGCACCTTAGACTTAGAATAACTTAGAATGACTTTATTGTCACTTTAAATGGACACTAATCAGCATACATTAAAATAAAATTTAATTGCATAGAGCTCTCAAAGGATTATCACCTCCAATATACACTACATAAACATGACAAATAAATAAGAAATTATGCATATGCCCACCTGTATAATATGACACATAGAAACAATAAGGTCTAGTTCAAACATATACATTTACAGGGTGAGAAAAACAAATCCTGAGACTTTACAAGATGGATGGCATAAGGAACAAAGCTGTTACAGAATCTGGTAGCCCTGCTAGAAATACTTTGAAACCTCCTCCCAAGGGGGAGCAACAGAAACAGGCCATAAAGTGGGTGTGTTGGGTGTCTAACAATGCTTCGAGCTTTAAGCACACAGTACTTGTAAGCAGTATATTGAATACCAGGAAGCAAGCTTCCCATAATCTTCTCCGCTGTCCTCACCACTCTTTGTGGGAACTTTCTATCTGAGGCACTGCAGCCACCAAAACAAACAGGGGTGCAATTTGTTAAAATGCTGTCAATCATACATCTGTAAAAAGTGGTCAGGACAGAAGGAGAAAGATGTGCTCCCCTCATCCGATGCAGGAAATGCACATGCTGGTTTGCATGCTTCACTAAGGATGATGTGTGGAGAGACCAAGTCAGATTGTTAGTTATCTGCACCTCCAGATACTTAATACTGTCGACCATCTGTACAGCTGCATCCTTGATATTGAGCGGAGTATGACCATGCTGGCTCTTTCAAAAATCTACAATGATCTCCTTTGTTTTATTAACTATCTGTGTATAGTGAGTGTCACATTCCTACTTTGCTTTCTCTGCAGAAAAAAAGGAAGTGCGAGTCTCCCCTTTAGGTACCCTCTCTTTGCTTGGTTGAATAATTTAGCTTTTCTTCCTGTTCTTTGTGTTATTCCTGTCATCTCTTGAGGTCCACAGTTTTGCATTTCGCCCACCACTTCATCCAGACTGCAGCATGAGTTATATGTGACTACAACTCATATGTCTTCATGCAAACAGTCTGGCCATCATTTTTTTCGGTTGTCCTTGGGACTTCCAGCCGGTAGTGGGATTCAAAAAAATGTACTACCGGTTCTGTGGACGTGGCTTGGTGGGTGTGGTGTGGCTTAGTGAGAATGGCAGGGGAAGGATACTGAAAAATCTCAATTCCCACTCCACTCCAGGGGGAAGAATACAGTAAAATCCCCATTCCCTCCCCATCCCACTAATCTGCTTTTCAGCTCTGTTCTCCTATGCAGGGCAACCAGAGAAGACCCAGCCAAATAGCTGGGACTCAGGAGGCGGAGAATAGATGGGGTTGGTGGGGCCAGTCAGAGGTGGGATTTGCCGGTTCCCTGAACTACTCAAAATTTCTCCTACCAGGTCTCCAGAACTGGTCAGAACCAGCTGAATAACCACCTCTGCTCCCAGCCATCAGGCTGCACACCACCTCACAGTGGATTCCACACTATCTCTGACCACCTGTCTATCTTACCGCAGCCTCACTTCTCTCATTTTGTCCAGAATTGGCATGACTTTGGATGTCTTTGTTTGTAGTATGATCCAGCCAGTGTCCCTCAATGACCATCTGATCACACACACGTCTCCATTTTGGGCAGTGGTTTGTGCCGCTTTTTTGTTGGCCAGCCTCCTGCCCCACAGAGGGGTCCTAGGCAAACAACTAGGTGGTAGATCTTCGATTGAAAGCATGGTGGGATCTTCTGGTCACAGTGGATGCCAGAGGCTGTTGAGTATTTAGTTGAGCAGTTTTAAATAATCCAGGGCAGAATGGGAAGAGTGCCACTTCATTCTGTGGGAAGCCCTCCCCCCTCCTAGAAGAATGAAATATTTTAGGAAATATTAAAAAGGCAGGATAGAATATTTTCCCCTAAAGGAGAAATGGGGGAAAAAAAATTCTTAAGGGAGGAAGAAACCAGCCCCAGTTTCCCTCCCCCAAGCAGAAACTGAGGAGGCCAGTTTTTAGAAATGCAGATTTGGTAATCCATTCAGAAAGACTGGGTCAGACAGAGGCTCCAGATAAGCAGCAAACAAAAGATTGATAATATTAGCTCAGACAAACACCTAGGATTTGCATTTTTTCTGTTGCCTATAGCTGTAATGGCGAACCTATGGCACAGGTGTCAGAAGTGGCACACAGAGCCATTTCTGCAGGCATGCAAGCAATCGCCCCAGCTCAGTTCTAGCACACATATGCATGCGTCTCGCATCAGCTAGCTGATTTTCAGGTATCTGCCATGCACGCATCAAGGGTGGTGCACATGCAGGAGATGTGTGCACATGGGTAGGGGGCAGGGGGGCATGTGTGCATTGCATTATGGGTGCAGGCATGTGTGTGCGCTCTTGCACATACATGCATGCACATTCAGTACGTGATGACAAAAAAGTGAACAATCACTGGCCTATAGAGTCAACTATGACCCCTAAATGACCCCCATAGGAATCCAGAAAGTATAAAAACCCACTCATTTTAAACTCCATTTTGTCAGCTGTCCCAGAATCACACATGGTTGGTAGTTCTGCTTCAACAATAAAGATAACCTTTCTTTCCAATCAGCCTCCAGCCTCCATTTTTATCTCCAGTGCCTTTCTCCTGGCTTGGAATGAACTGAACCAGATGGCTTTTTCTTCCAACACTTCCTTATTTGTTTATATCTTGGATTTTTAATAGCACCCAAAAAAAGATATTATAAAGATCAAAGGCTGACCAATGATTATTTTGCAAAGAGGAACACCAGTGAGAGACGTATGTTTCCTTCTAGTAATGGCAAGGATCTGACAAGGGGGGGGGGGGCAAGTCACTTCGATATCTCAGCATCTGTTTTCCTCCAGCCATCTGGTAAGCTTCAGGACAACCCGAGGGTCCTTTTTGCACCTCTCGGTGGCTACTGTAGCTTCCAAGGAGAGTTTCCTGAGTCACAATGTTGGGCCTGATATTTCCATTCCTGGAAATGAGAGACTGGTTGATATTGTGAATCAGCAAGAATCAAATGGAATGATCAACTAGGCAATGCAGAGATGAGTGATGGATGGGTTCCCCTTTTCTTTCGGACCCATGGCCAAAACCAGAGGTGGGTATTCAGCAGGTTCTGACCAGTCCTGGAGAACCAGTAGTGGAAGTTTTGAGTAGTTCGGAGAACTGGCCAATCCACCTCTGACTGGCCCCGTCAACCCCATCTATCTTCTGCCTCCCATTGAGTCCCAGCTGATCGGTTGGATCTTCTTTGGTTGCCCTGCACAGGAGAATGGAGCTGGAAAGCAGGTTAGTGGGATGGGGTGGGGAGGGAATGGGGATTTTGCAGAAGCCTTCCCCTGCCATGCCCACCAAGCCATGCCCAAAAGCCATGCCCACAGAATATCACACCCATCAAGCCACACCCGCAGCTGATCAGCTGGGTCTTCTTTTGTTGCCCTGCACAGGAGAATGGAGCTGAAAAGCAGGTTTGTGGGGTGGTGGGGTGAGGAATGTGGATTTTGCAGTATCCTTCCCCTGCCACACCCACCAGCCCACAGAACTGGTAGTAAAAATTTTTGAATCCCATCACTGTCCAAAACATCTTTGCAAGAAACAAAGATGGCTTAATGGCCTCGTCCACAGTGTCCCCTGCCCTGTGTGACTCTGCAGCAGCTTTGCCACACGTCTGGTGTCCTCCTAACTATCCAGATTGGATCAGATTGAAAGGCATCCAAGCAGAGGTGTGAACCAGACAGGTTTCACACTGCAGTTTTAGAGACTTCAGAAGGCTGTGGCATCTGCTGTGCTGGGTTGTTTGCCAACAACAGCAGTTCGTATTTGAAGTCTCTTCCATAAGGAGGGGAGAAAAACAATTTGCTTCTCACTTCCTTGCATTACTGTGGGAGACCTTGACAGAGGAAGCTGCAAAAGATAATGCTTCTAATAAAAGGAACAGCGAGTGTGTAACTGGATCTCCATTATTTTATTCAATAAAACCAGGTCTGATTTAAATAGCCAAGCAACATATAAACGGCGGGCATCCAATCCTCGATAAACAGCTTAAAGGGCAGCAGTCCTCCATCTCTCAGCTGATCCAGATCCCCATTTTTCAGGGAAGATAAATGGGGGTCTCAAGTAAAAGCCAAAATAGATCATAAAATGCATGGAAGATGCCCCAAACTGTGCAAATTTCTTATAATAGGTGCAGGGGTGGTCACCTAAGATGTGCAAATGGGTGTGGAACCTTCTTGGGACTGTGGAAAGACCCATGTTGTAGATTGGAGAAAGATGATCTCTGTTGGGAGAGGGCTGTTCAGTTTTGACATGTGTCCCAAGAAGGCTCCACGCCAATTTGCACCACTCAGATGACGCAGGGTGACCTTAACAACCTGAGAAAAGGATGTAAATGACCAGTTGTCTGCAAGGAGTATACATTCTTCCACCCCCCCCACCATCCAGTCAGAGCCAAAGAAGCTTCTTTTTACCCTAATAACAAGTGATGGGTACTGATTGTTAGACAGTTGTGTAATCAGTACTGATTAAGACAAAACAGGCAAGGATTGTCTGATTTGCATATCATAATTAATCTCTTGCAAAATAGGGAATTGATTCAACTACTGTAACAATATTTTTTTATACATGCTATTGTGAACAATAGCCCACAAGGCGTGACACTAAGTATCAAGATCATGCATACAATGCTGTGCACTATACATGACAACCTCATGGCCTAATCAAGGGTTCACAGCAGCTTAAGAGAAGAATAATGACAAATATAACATAGGAAGAACTGTAATTTCAATTAACTGCGATTCTGCAGGACACGTTGAGCGAACTACCCTGAATGAACACCATTTATATCATTCAGATATCAGAAGAAAAGAAAAACGAAGGATACAATGGTCAAGACTCAGTGAAAAGAAAAAATGCAATGCAAATATTAAGCTGGTTGGTTGTAGGATTTGGCTGCCACCTATCAAAGGTGTCACAATATTGGTTTCCCCTTTATGTGAAGCTTGGACTTGCTGACATGTTTCACCAGCCATTCTTTCGAGGGTCCAGTCCAGTGAACTCAAGGGGGGGGGGGTGCGATCAGCTCCGCATCCATTGACCAGTGTAAGCTGGTCTGGATCCAGAGTTCCTGCAGCTCCTGAATCATTGGGCTTTGGTCAATGGAGAGTCCAATTTGCTTATCCATGCTTCCCCAACCCCAACCCCAACCCAAGGCCGTTAAACCTCCATATTGATCTCTGTATGCATTCTTGGCTTAGTGATAATAAGAATCAAACTGATGGGTGGTGTGGGTGATAAGATACATTATTAAATGGGGGGAGGAGAGAGAGAGAGAGAAAGGGAGCAAAGGGGAGAGAGGGAGGGAGGGAGAGGGAAAGTGAGAGAGAGACAGATAAAAGGGGAGAGAGAGGGAGGGAGAGAGACAGAGGGTGAGAGGGAGGGAGACAGGAGCGGGAGAGGGAGGGGGTGAGAGGGAGAGAGACACGGAGAGAAGCAGGTGAGAGAGAGGGAGGGAGAGAGGGGGGGAGAGGGAGGGAGACAGGAGAGGGAGGGAGAGACAAAGGGAGAGAGGGAGGGAGAGAGAGAGAGGCAGGGAGAGGGAAAGGGAGAGGGAGTGAGGGAGAGGGACGAGAGTGGGAGAGAGGGAGGGAGGGAGAGACAAGGAGAGAGAGAGGGAGGGAGGGAGAGACAAGGAGAGAGGGAGGGAGAGGGAGGGAGACACAGGGAGAGAAACAGGAGAGAGAGAGGGAGGGGAAGTGAGAGACAAAAGGAGAGGGAGAGAGTGGGGGAGAGGGAGGGAGGCAGGAGAGGAAGGGAGAGACAAAGGGAGAGAGGGAGGAAGAGAGAGAGGCAGGGAGAGGGAAAGGGAGAGGGAGGGAGAGAGGGAGAGACAAGGAGAGAGGGAGGGAGAGGGAGGGAGACACAGGGAGAGAAACAGGAGAGAGGGAGGGGAAGTGAGAGACAAAAGGAGAGAGGGAGGGAGAGAGTGGGGGAGAGGGAGGGAGACAGGAGAGGGAGGGAGAGACAAAGGGAGAGAGGGAGGAAGAGAGAGAGAGACACAGGGAGAGAAACAGGAGAGAGAGAGGGAGGGGAAGTGAGAGACAAAAGGAGAGAGGGGGGAGAGGGGGATGACTTGACCACTGCTGTTTCATGGCCCTCCCCCCTCCCGACACCTGTCAGCTGCTGTGGGGGCTGTTTCTGAGACCAGGTTTAGAGCTTTTCTGAAAGCTAAACTCACACCTCCCAAAGCCCAACTATGAGCTGATATCAGCTCCCTTTGAATGCGTGCACACAAAATAATTGTCCGGCGTTTTGACAGGTGGTTCAACGGTTGATGTGTCCAAAGTCATCTCCTCTCTCAGACTGCAGCCCAGTGTGGTAGGGAATGATTGACGGATGGATGTTTTGCTGTCGCAGATCACGCTGATGGGAGGGATGGGCCAGCAAGCTTGGGAAAAATACCAACACTGCCTGTCACGTTCTCTGCTCACCCTAAATGAAGACAACATCATTTGCAGCATTTTGTGTCTCTCAGGATAGAAATCACCAATGAAGGCAACACATTTCATGCCAGGATAATTTTTGGCCACCTGAACTGCTGGTTGGTCTCTTCTTTTGGCCACAGAGAAAATCTTTGTCCATCCCTCGTCTAACTATCTGAGGGCGAGATAGCTTAGCATTGCCAGTGAAGGCTTGTTTGACGTGTAATGATTTGTGGCTTTGTACAACAGCGACTTGATGTTTCTCATGGAGTGAAAAATGTGGGGTTTTTTTTATGTGTTTGGGACAACTGGAATGATCACTCTCTTCTTCCTTGGATCTGAGGCAATGTGTCAAGCCACATCACTTTCTAGAATACGTCTGCTCGTGTGTGGGCATGTGCACACCCGGAAGAGAGACAAAAAAAGAGAGAAAATCAGGAGGGGCCTTTTGCAACTGGGTGGGCAGGTTTCCTGGGCCTGCATTCTGTAAAAAAAAGAGACAATAAATCAAAGTTCCTGTTTCCATTTTATTTTCAACCACAGACCAAATATTTGCTTTCTGTGAAAGCCCAGGAAATTCTTCCCAATAAAACATGTACTATATTAATATATATACACGGGTGGGATTCTACCAGTTTTCACCTATTCACTAGAACTGGTTGTTAACACTCTAAGCAGTTTGGAGAACCGGTTGTTAGAAGAAATTACTGGCCTAATCCTGTCAGGAAGGCAGGAAGGAAACATTCTGGTGTTGCTTACAGAAACTGCCTCTCCGTTAACCCTTATTACATTCTTGACAGAATTAGACTTCCTGTCTCTGGAACTTCTCTGGAGTTTTTTCCCCTCCTTTGCTGGTACTTTGCTTGTGTGGAGGGACCATTCAAAGTTACAATGGTACTGAAAAAAAGTGACTTATGACCGTTTTTCACACTTACGACTGTTGCAGCATTCCCACAGTCATGAGAGGCCAGGCGAGGAGAGGAGTGCCTCGATGTGAGTGATGCTGAGTTGGCCACACCCAGCCAGTCACATGACCACCAAGCCATGCCCACCAAAGAAGCCACACCCACAGAACCGGTTGTTAAAACATTTGAATCCCACCCCCATATGTATATATGTGTGTGTGTATGTGTGTGTGTGTATGTATGTATGATATTTAGGTTTCTTCAAGGTATTTTCCCACGTCTTAATAGTTGTGCTTTTAAAGCACTTTTAAAACACTATTAAGATGTGAGAAAATACCCGAAGAAACCTAAATACCATACATACATACACACACACACACATATATATTTCATTGCTCTAAAAATCAGGATTACAAGTCAGTGCATACATCAGAGAAAGGCAGCCCCCCCTTGCAATGAATTTACTGCTGGAAATCAGGACGGGGATTATTCCCCACTTGACCCTGCAGGGAAAATTCAGCATAGGCAGAGCGGCTGGGAAGTGTGATTCGGCCTTGACAATTTCCAAGAACCAATTCTCTCCGGGATGGGGAGAGAGAAAAGGGGCTGGCCAATAGGAGCAGGGAGGGGTGTCAAAGAAAGAGGGGGCTCAGAAGTTTTTGAGTGACAGCTCATACTGTCACCATATCTGAAGAAGGACCTGTATGGTGTCCCTGCTTTTTAATATTTTCTTTTGGGTATATTTTCCCCTGGCTTGATGTCTATGGAGGTTCTCAGTCATCCAGGTCATGACTGACCCAAAGGCATTTTTTTCAAGAGGCAACTGGGCTTTCTTGTTTTTTCCCTTGAAGACGTTTCAACTTCTCATCCCAGAAGCTTCTTCAGCTCTGACTGGGTGACCGAAACAACCTCAGCTGACAAAATGGAGTTGAGAGTAGGTGGGTTTTTATACCTTCTTTGGGCTTTATATATGGGATTCCTGTTCCTGTGCAGGAACATGTCCGTTAATATTCTATTACGGCTGCTGTCAAATTCCTATGGCTGACTCTACAGGCAGAAAGGGACGTGCAAATCCTAGGTGTCTGTCTGAGCTAATCTTGTCACTTACGGCTTGTCTAATTGTGTTGCCTCTGTCTGATCCAGCCTTTCTGCAAAGAAATCTGCATTTCTAAAAGCTGGCCTCCTCAGTTTCTGCTTGGGGCAGGGAAACTGGGGCTGGTTTCTGCCTCCCTTAAGATTTTTTTCCCATTTCTACTTTAGGGGAAATATTCTTTCCTGCCTTTTTAATATCCCCCAAAATATGTCATTCTTTAGACTACATCCCAAGCGACTTAGTTGATCCGAATCTGGGAATAGCGATCAGAGGCGGCCTGCTGCTCCCCATCACAAACTGCCAGAGAGGCTGTTGACTCCACAAGTTCAGTTTAAGGCCACACTCAACTCAATTCCTGGTTTATTCTGGGACACTTTTTCCTTCCTAAGGCTTGGCTGTCAGGTGGATCCACTCAAGGTGGATCCAGCTCAGCTTCTCGCAACTCTCCCGGCTTTCGGTGCCTCTTTGATTGGAGCCCGCAGCTCCTTCCACCCGATCTTTTGCAACTTCTGGAGTATTTTATTAAGTGTTTTTATTAAGCAAGCCGTTTCTTCAGAACTTGGCAGCTGAGGAGGAAGCCTCATTCCGGCCCCTCCCTTCCCACCGCTTGTGGTTTACACAAAGGGGCAAACAGCTAACCATCAAGAGACGCTGGCCCTGCTCCACTTCCTCAAAAGAAACACTTGGCTAAGAGAGGAAAGGAGGCGCAGGCAGGAAAGGAGTGTTGGAAGGAAAATCCACCTGGTTCAGTTCCAAGCGGGGGAGAAAGTAGCTGGAAATAAAATGGAGGCCAGTTGGAAAGAAGGGTTTGGTTTATTGATGAGCAGAACCACAGCAAGCAGTTCTGGGACAGCTGACGCGTTAGCTTGACGAGTGCAAGGATTTTTATCGTTTCCAGCATTTTGTAATTTTGAGTTTTGCCTTGTGCACTTTTATTTTTTGATTAATTTTATTTGTTTCTGCAAAGGCTCATGATGGGTCTTAGTTATCACTTCCTTGGTCCTAATCCCTTCAGGCATGTGTAATTGATTTTAAAATAGAATAGGGATAGGAATGGAATAGAATAGAACAGGAGTTGGAAGAGACCCTTCTGTTTAGGCAGGAAACCCTATACCACTTCAGATAAATGGTTATCCAATCTCTTCTTAAAATGTTGGAGCATTCACAACTTCTGGAGGCAAATTGTTCCACTGATTAATTGTTCTCATTTTCAGGAAATTTCTTCTTAGTTCTAAATTGCTTCTCTCCTTGATTAGTTTCCACCCATTGCTTCTTGTCCTGCCTTCAGGTGCTTTGGGGAATAGCTTGACTCCCTCTTCTTTGGGGCAGCCCCTGAGATATTTGGGACACTGCTATCATGTCTCCCCTTCTTTTCATTAAGACTAGACATACCCAGTTCCTGCAACCGTTCTTCATATGTTTTAGCCTCCAGTCCCTTAATCGTTGCTCTTCTCTGCACTCTTTCTGGAGAATCTCAACATGCTTTTTACATGGTGTTATTGCTTGCCTGTAGCCCGCCTTTCTTAATGGATTGGTATTGGTTTCCACTTTTCTCAATGAATGGCCTGTCCTTGATCCCATCACCTGGAGGCGAAGGTGGTTTTGTTTGTGAATAGGGCTGGCTCAGGATTTCTTAATAGCAATAAGCCCTTAAGACTTATATACCGCTTCCCAGTGCTTTCCAGCCCTCTCGAAGCAGGTTACAGAGCCAGCCTCTTGCCCCCAACAATCTGGCTCCTCCTTTCACCCACCTCGGACGGAGGGAAGGCTGAGTCAATCTTGAGCCTGGTGAGATTTGAACATCTGGCTGCGGGCAGACTCAACCTGGAGTGCTGCATACTAACCACTGCGCCACCATGGCAGGAAGGAAGGAAGGAAAAGGAGGGAGAGAAAAAAGGAAGGAAAGAGAAGAGGGAGAGAAAGAAGGAAAGGAAGAAAGCAGCTTCCAGAGTCAACCTATTCCCCCCCTCCCCAAACACTCTGGGTCCTCATTTGACCCACCTAGGAAGGCTGAGAGACAATAGCAATAGCTTTTGGACTTATATACCGCTTCACAGTGCTTTACTGCCCCTCTCTAAGTAGTTTGACAGAGCCGGCCTCTTGCCCCCAACAATCTGGGTCCTCATTTTGGCTCACCTCGGAAGGGTGGAAGGCCGAGTTCAACCTTGAGCCTGGTGGGAGTTGAACTTCTGGCTGTGGGCAGACTCAACCTGGAATGCTGCGTTCGAACCCCTGCCTCACCACGAGAGGGAGAAAGGAAGGAAGGAGGAAAGGGAGGGAAAGAAGGAAGGAGAGAAAAGGGAGGGAGAAAAAGGAAAGGAAGCAAGCAATAGCACTTATTAAAAAGGCTTATATTCCGCTTGACACAGTGCTTTACAGCCCTAAGTGTTTTTATAAGAGGCCGCCTCATTTGACCCGCCTCGGAAGGAGGGAAGTTCAAACTTGAGCCTGGTGAGATTAATTTGGGGGGGGGGGGAAAAGGGGGGGGGG
>BLBF01000016.1:4328973-4354576 GCA_015471245.1 Laticauda colubrina
CAATAAACACAGACCAAGACTCCCAACCAATCAGGATGTAAAAAAAACCCCATCCTGGGACAGCAGTAGGCTAGCCTCAAATTTAAAACCAACGGCTGTGATAGCCTGACCCACATACAAACTCAATACAGAAGCCTGATGATGGCAGATGAGATTCTGCTGAAACGTTGCTACAACTTTAAAAGCACTACAATGACGTGGGATAATACCTGAAGGAAGCTGAACAGCACACATATATACATACATACATACATACATACATACATACATACATACATATTCATATTCATATTCATATTCATATTCAAACTGGCTCAGTTTGATAGTGAAGATCTTTTTGGAGAAAACTAGCTTCCGTTCAGCCTCACAGCTGTAGATGGCACAGAACTGGTCTCTTGACAGAGCAAGCTTGACCTAAAATTGGGTTCAATCCACAGCAGAACAAAAGAGGATGTTTATGAAGGTTTCACCAGGGTGGCTTTTCAGTTGTTGTTGTTTTTTTGCAAGTTTCCAGGATGATGGTAAACTTGCATATAACTGCTCTTAAAACTTCCTAGAATAGAATGAATGAGCTGGAAGGGACCTTGGATTTAGGCTCAAACTAGTCTGATTGTGAGCTCACATATTTTGAATCTTTGTGGGGTTAAATTATACTCTTATAGAGATTAAAAGGCATCGAATGAGCCAGTTTCCTTCAATTTCTTCTTCGTTGTCTCTGTCTTCAAACTGAGGGGGGTGACAATTTGATCAGGATGTTGTCTAAAGGCTTTTGAGATACCATTTGAAATTTGTGTAAACGCTGAGAGACCTTCCTGTGCTGATTCCCTCATCGCATTTTCAGATAAAAGAGACAGAGTAAATAACAGATATGACCATTCCTTCACAGGAGGAATTAGTTTGGGTCTTTTCCTATGCAGAAATACCTCAGGAGCAAGAATGCAGAGAAGTTAAGAAAAATATTGCATGAATTTAGTAACCTCTAGATTCGTTTAGCACCTTGTTTGCTCTTTTCTATATTCTTTCGAGAGCCTCAGTATCTTTCTTGCATTAAAGTGTTTAGAACTGGACACAGCCCCCCAAGAGTGACCTCAATACTGTGATAGAGAGCATTATTTTTCCATACTTCTCCACGTTATTTATGCACTTACATACATATGTCATATATGTGTACATAGGTAATGTACATTAATTATATATTTATATACTCTCCTCCCCCACCCCACCCTTCATAATCTGGTGAGGATATAACTTCAAGTCAGGAAATAAGATGGAAATGATTTCACTGATTTGAAATTAGCCCAGTAAGGGAAACTGTTAGCATACCGGTTGAAAAGGCAGTTTGTGGTGTTTGTAGTTAATAATTCAGAAGCAGTTGTGGCAAGGACTCAGTGGAGCATCTGTTTTTAGAGTTACTTCTAGATAGTTGCCTTCTGGGGCAAAGTTCTTCCACTGACATGATTTTTGAGATAGAACAGAAATGGTCCAAGGCTCTTCAAACTTGACAGCTTTAAGACTTGTGGACTTCAACTCCCAGAATTCCTGAGCTAACATGACTGGAGGAGGAAATCTACAAGTCTTAAAGCCGTCAAGTTTGAAGACCCCCCTGGAATAGATTAACAGAGTGGGAAGGGACCTTTGAGGTCTTCTTGTCCAGCCCCCTGCCCCCTGCCATTTCAGATAAATGGTTGTACATTCTCTTCTTAAAAACCTCCCGTTTGGAGAATTCACAACATTTGGAGGCAAGTTGTCCCACTGGTTCATTGTTCAGTGATGTCTGGAAAGTTTGTGTGAATTGGACATGTTGCCAGATCCAGGAGATGGATCTTTGCTGGTGACTCATGTGAAATTCCTTAAGCATACTGTACAATTTTATGGGCAGAATCTTGTGTGTCACTACAATTGCCAAATGAGTAATCTCTAGTTTTCTAACTAGCCTTCACAGATGATTACTTCTAAGATATGATTTAAAATTGCACCCATCTTTTATAGGCCTTTCTAGAGCAGCTGTCCTTCTCTTCAGAATGATTGAAATGACCCATAACTTGTTTTTTCTTTTTCTTTTCTGAAATCGGTGATTCTTTTCCTGAGTTATCTTCATTATCCTCATGCAGATAATTTTATTGAAAGGAACGCCGATAGCTTTTCATACTGAAACACTCTGAAGTAGCAGTTTTGCTTTGCTTAATGGTAGGACTGGCCTTTGGAAGACCATGCCAAATTGTTGTTTGTGAAGTGAAGGCAACACCCATCGTAGAGGGAGCAGAAATGTCTGTGCTTTTAGCATGACCTCACTTTGTAGCATTTTGGAGATCCTGAGATCTTCCAATGTCTTGCAGGATTAGCATTCCAGTTGCAACATGCACAGTAGGAAATCCCTTCTTTCTGGGTTAGTTTACCCCTCAAATTCAAACTTTCGAGCCTTATATACATATGTTTATAAAATACAGAAGTGAAAATTGTTGTTGACAATGAGGGGCAGGAAAATCTGCTATATTAATGGCCCTCTATTCAGGAATGAAAATCTTTGTCTCTTTGTTGCATGTTTTATGAATGAAACAGTCGCCTCTGGAAGTAAACACTTTTTTTTTCTCCATTCAGCAGGACTTCCTTCTGGGTAAATAAATGCAGAATCTCTCTGTCAACAACTTTTGCTTCGTGAAGGCTCTTCTACCTCCTATAAAATACATTTATTTTTAATAGTGCACATCTCTAAACAAAAAAAAAAGTTATTGTTTCAAGAAACTTTTTTAAAAAATTGCATGTCTCATTGATGGGAATAAGGACAGGGGTGTCCACCAGCTTTCAGTGCTTCAACTTGAAATAGGACACATTCCCAGGGGAGAAGGATGCCAAGGATTGCAAGCAAAGGTGTCAAACTCAATCGTGTGAAATGACATATTGTGACACTTTTTGCCATTGCGGAGCCAGGGTGGGCGTGGCCTGCATGAGATGCATCCGGCCAGGGATGGGCTTCAAAAATTTTAGCAATGGGTTCTCTGTCCAGTTGCTGGGTGGGCGTGGCCTAGTTGGCCTCCTCCACCACGGCGGGGGGGGGGTGATGTTTCATCCTCCCCGGACTCTGGAGGCTTTCTTTGGGTCTCCAGGAGGGTGAAAACAGCCTCCCTGGGTTCTGGAGGCTCTCTGAAAGCCAGAAACAGGCCCATTTCCAGCCTCCCCCAAACTTCCAGGAGTTTTTTGCCCTCCCTGAGCCTCTGCACATCCCTTGCAATTGCCTGCATCCAAAACAGGCCGCGCTGGGACTCCTGGGAGGGGTGGGGCAGCCAGGAGTGGGATTTGGGGGTTGTCTGAACTGCACAGAAACCTAGCTAGGGGCTCTCCCAAACCCCTGCAAACCCCCAGCAGCCCAGCCCTGCATCCAGCTCCTGGGTGGCCAGTTTGACACCCCTGATTTGTAAGCACCTGAAAAATGCCAGTGAATGCAAAGAGGAACAATCCAAAGACTGGGAGAACAAACTTGGCTCTTATGTTCCTAAAACATGTACAGGGCCATGGAAATGGCCTTCAGGGCAATATGCAGAAGACGTTACAAAAACCAAAAGGGCGGAAACATTCCTTAATCCCCCAAGAAAGGAGACAGAACGAGGAAGAGACTCATGCTAACTTCTGTCTTGACCAAGGCTTCCTGAGACATTAACAGACACACGTTAGCCCCAAAAACTTTTTATTTTATTTCAATGGCTGTGAATTATAGTCATTTACAACCCCGTAATGAATCTCAAACAGTTTGTAAATAGTCCCACAGAAGTCTGCCAAAGTCCTTTGGGATAAGTCTGATAAGTATGCACCTTTATCTTTCTTGAAATGCTGCCAAGGACTAAATTGCCAATTAGTTGTAAAAGGCCAAATGGAGCACAAATTCAACACGGAGCTTCAGGTTTCAAATCAACCAGTACGAACAAAGTTGCTTCCTGCAAAGGCTCCTGTCCCTTTGCTCCTCCTTTATGTTTTATGGGAGGGCCAATCACCTCCAAGCCTTACTCCCAAGTTACCCCTTTTGTCTTTGCAAGGTTTGGTTAATATAGGTATTGGTTCATCTCAATGAAGCTAAAATCTAATCATCTTCTATAGTTGATCTGGACAATCTTGATGGCCTGGTGAAGTGATCCTTGCCAAAACAGTCACTTGCTCCTTTTGGAGAGGAAGGGTGGTGGTCTTGCTGGAGCTGCTCAGACATCTTAGTGGTCTCTGCGATTAGGAGTACATGTAAATCAAGGGTGTCAAACACAAGGCCTGAGGACTGGAGATGGCTCATGATGTGAGGGCTGGCCTACAATGTGAGATCCGGCCCATGATGTGAGATCTGGCCTGCGATGTGAGAGCTGGCCTGCGATATCAGGTCCGGCCCGCGATGTCAGATCCAACCTGTGACGTCAGATTTGTCCTGCAATGTCACATCCGGCCTGCAATTTCACATCTGGCCTGCGATGTGGAAAATATAAGGGGCCGGCCAACGTGGATTTGGCCCGGTCTACTCGCTGCAAAGAGGAAACATGCCAGCAGTTTGGGGAGTGGCATCAAGCTGGCTATGCTCACCCAGTTGGTCATGTGCACCTAATTGGCCTCATCCACCCAGTTGGCCATGCTCCCTCCCCCGCAAGGTCAACCACAGCCCTGATGTGGCCCTCAATGAAATTGAGTTCGACACCCCTTTATTTTTCCTTGGGCCTGCCTTTAATGTTTCTTTCAGTACCTCGGAATCTGAGAGCACTTTTTCTGACGTTATTCCAGACTGGAAGGGCTGGAAGGGCGCTGCCAGTCTCCTCTTGACTTTTTGTCCTCTTGGGCTACCGCGGCTGGCCTTGCAATGTTTTTCCAGAGCTGTGGGAGGAGTCTCGGCTAAAAGGCGCACCAGAATGGAGAAGGAATGCGCTCTTTCAAAAGGAAGCAGCTCTCCAGACCTGCTCCTGCTCCAGAAGTAACGAGAAACCTTTCCAGCATCTCATCTTGCTCGCTGTGCCACTTTTCGGATTCTCTCGACTTCATCTGAAGTGTGAGCTAAGTGTCTGGAGATGTGTTGCAGCTGTTCTTTTTTTATTCACTGCTTGGTTTCTTCTTGGGAGCAGATCCTGCTCTCTTGTCCGGATGAATGGGCTGCAGTAAATTTTGAGTGTGACTCTACGCATCTCTTCCTCCTCCGTCGCAGAATGGGGCCCATTGAGCTCAGCTGAAGCCAATGGAGCTCTGTTCTACAAAACAGTACGAATCTTTGTCCTTTAGAATAGCAGGTCTTGGCAAAAGGCAGGAGAGGCCGGGTGAGCCCAGCATCCTTTCCAAGGATTCACTTTTAAAGATCTGCATAAGAATAATTTTTGATCACTGTCAACAGATGTGCTGTTTAAAATATATCCTCTTTCCCTCCCTCCTTCCCTTCCCTTCCCTTCCCTTCCCTTCCCTTCCCTTCCCTTCCCTTCCCTACCCTCCCTCTTTCTTTCCTTTCTCCCCTACCTCCTGATCGCTTTCCTTCCTTCCTCTCTCACTTCCCTCCCTCCCTCCGTCTTTCTTTCCTTCCCTTCCTTCCCTACCTCCTGACCCCCTTCCTTCCTTACTCCCTCCATCTTTCTTTCCTTCCTTCCTCCCTCCTTCCCTCCCTCCTTCTCTTTCCATCCTTCCCTGCCTCCTGACCACTTTCCTTCCTCCTTTTCTTCCCTCCCTCCCTCTCTTTCCATCCTTCCCTGCCTCCTGACCACTTTCCTTCCTCCCTCCTTTTCCTCCCTCCCTCTTTCTTTCCTTCCTTCCCTACCTCCTGACTTCTTTTCCTTCCTTCCTTCCTTCCTTCCTTCCTTCCTTCCTTCCTTCCTTCCTTCCTTCCTTCCTTCCTTCCTTCCTTCCTTCCTTCCTTCCTTCCTTCCCATCCCATCAATCACATAGTCAGCTCATGCAATATCAACTGTTATGAAAAGTAAGGATTGGATTTTAGCATTCTTCAGGGACGGTTTTCTGAGTATCTTGTAAAACACAAAATTATTTTCTTTCAAGTTTTTATAACCACAAACAATTCGTAAAAAATGAAAGTGTTTTTCAAAAGTTTGGATAACAACTAAATGGATGCTTCTTCCCAGCACTGTTTTGGAAGGTTTTTTTTTTTTTAATTTACAAGTAAAAAGCTGTCTGCAGTTTTGTTATGGCACTTTCATCCTTGTTAGTAGAAAGCTAACAGGTCTATTCAGCCTTTCCTTTGGTAGAGCACATTATATTCAAGACGGCTATTCTGGTACCACAGAGCCAGATGTCCCATCTATTTCAGGAAGCAGAATATAAATTTGAGAGTCAAAAGCTCATTCTTTGCTGGTCAAAGGCTGACTTAAGTTCATTTCTTTGGATTGTTTCCCCAAAGCATCTCAACATACTTAGGACTTGAAACGGATTTTCCCCCCCTTAACAACCACATACCCCATTCATCAAACAGCCCTTGTTGTACAAATTAAATTAAATCTAGCCTCTTAAATGAGACTAGAAATGGCCCTTTGGTAGAAGGAGCAGCAGCCTCAAGCTGCCTTGACATCTTCAAACTCCCCCTTGATTTCCATTCTAAAACTTATTTCTTTTGGCATTTTTTTTTATATTTAAGGCACGAGCAGATTCTGCAGGTGTTTTTTTTTTATTTTTATTTTTTTTAAACTGTAGTTGCTCTTGCGGGAAGATGGAAACCATTAACATAAATGATGACAATGGGCTGAAAAGCAGATTGCCTACTAATGTGATCCTTGCACACAGTGTATTTTTAGCAAAAGACCAGAACGGGAAAAAAAGGGGAAGGGCAAAAATATATTGCATCAAGTGCTACTACGGTCCTACAAAATGTGTGTATATGCCATTCAAAATGCCAGTATCTATTTCAGGTGCCTTCCAACAGCAGTAGAGCAGAATTTGCTCCCCCCCTTTTCTAGAGATATCTGAGGATGAATTTGCTGACAGAAAACAGAACATTCTGTCCATCTGACCCATCGGGCTATTGTTAAATCAGGGCTCCAAATTGAACAGAATGGGTGAACTGATTTTGAACTGGGGAATTAATCTGAATGCAGCTGGCAAAGCTGAGACGTGGTTTGCATATTCATCATCCATTTTCTGGATGTTCTTACTGTTGTATTGTGTGTGTTTTGTTTAATTGTTGTGTAATTTTAGAACCATAAGCTGCCCAGAGTTACACTTGGTTGAGTTGGGCAGCCGTAGAAAATGGAATGAATGAATAGAATAAATAAACAAATTATTTTGTGCATTTAATCTTTAAATAAAAGACTAAGTGAAACCAGGGTTAATAGCAGTGACTGTGAGAGGGATCTTGGAAGTCTTAATGGAGTTAATGGTGAGTGACATGATTCTTATTATTTGAGAATTAATCCCCTCGGAGGCTAGTGGCTATATTATCTGATGTACTCAGTGGCTCTCCCTCCACAAGCCTGAGTGGATTGTTTATCTAGCTTGCAACACTTTTAAGAGGTGTGAAATGCTCTTGGCTAAATGCCCAGAAATTCAATTAAGCCTATTAAGAGCTTTCCCTTGCTGCTTTCTGAGATTATTGGGGACTCTCTGAGCCCTGCTGAGTCTTAGCTAGGGGCTCTCCCAAGCCCCCAGCAGCCCACCCCTGAGTAGCAGCTTTCCTTTTAACTGTAACTTCTGAAATTCAGCAGTAAGGGAAATAGACTAAGTAGTGACCATTTGGAATGGCACAAATATATAAGAAAGCATACAACCACGAAAATTGAAGTTGCTAGGAAGCAGTAATTTAAAATAATCCATAGTTTACAGTACTTTATGTGGACAATCATTCAATTATACAGAATCTAATATAAAATCTAGTGGATTATAGGTGATGGTCTGGTTTCAATTTTGTGATGTACTTGGATACAGTCCATATCTGAGAGCTTGTCTCTGAGATAGAAATTGCTAATTGCATTACTTGAGGCAGAAAGTCAGTCATTCTCTGTTCTAACGTTTAGATGTGGCTCATAATTGCAATTTGGAGAATAAATTTATTCAGGAGATAAGTTTACTGTAGTTGCAGTTTCCATATTTATTATGTATCTGTAAAATTGTTGATCAATGGGATGAGAAGACATTGTGATTTCTCATTACATATACATATAGAAGCTATTAGGAACATGTGTTATATAATATAGCCCTTTGTGCATTATCTTCCTTAACCAAGCATTGTAGGTTACAGGTAGTAACCTACAAGTAATATTGTACTTTACAAGTGGTCCTGAACATATGACCACAATGGACTCTGGAATTTCCATCATAAGTCATTGTGATCATAAATCATGTGACTGGACTCAATTTTATGACCAGTTTTATCATGATCATAAAACAAGCCATCATGATTATCAAGTCATTAAGCAAATCCATTCTCCCTAATGGGCATTTTTCTGGCAGCAAAAAAAAAAATGTTGGAAATTGGCAAAAAAACCCATCTCAAATCATGTCCATGTGACCCCAGAACCCTGCAAAAGATTGTAAATGTGAGCTGGTTATAAATCACACACGATGCAAGATCAGTCATGAGTAACTTTTTTAAGGGTCAGGTGTAACTTTGAACAGTTGTTAAACTGTTCACAGGTTGTTTAAGGTTGTTTATAGCACTTCCTTTAATAGTGTCCCCATATTCCTGCTTTTGGATGCTTCAAAGATGCTTCAAAGACTGTTTTGAACTATGTTGGTTTGTTTGCCCAAATAAAAAAGTGATAGTTGATCAATCATGATGGCTGCTGTTTGTCCTTATTTATTTTTGCGGGCATTTTTATTGTTTTAATGTATTTTTTATATTTTTTTAATGGTTTGATAATTTTAGCATTGAATTTAGAATGTTATGTTTTTAAAATTTGGAAACTTAATTAAATTTATTTTTTAAAAAAATAGAATTGAAAGCTGCCCAGAGTCACTTGATGGAGTTGGATGGCTACAGATAGTCAAAGGAAGGAAGGGAGAAAGAGAGAAAGAAAGAGAGAGAGAGAGAGAGAGAGAAAGAAAAAGAAATAAAAGGAAAGGAAGGAAGGAAGAAAAAAGAGAGAGAGAAAGAAAGAAAAAGAAAAGGACGGAAGGAAAGGAAGAAAGAAAGAAAGAGAGAGAAAGAAAAAGAAAGAAAGAAAAAGAAAGAAAGAAAAAGAGAAAGAAAAAGAAAGAAATTAAGAGAAATTTGTTTAATAATACTAGTAAGACAGCAGTTGTGTTCTACCGCTAGCCCGTTCATTTTTATTTGGCAGAATTCTGCGACACTATCTGAATCTTGGCAATTGGAAGATCTATGTTTGAGAGTACAAAGTGTGGCTTGTATTGATGGTGATGACAAAAATGCATCTCTTCACATGCAGGTGGGAAAAGAAACCGTTCAGACAACCGAAGACCAGATTTTGAAGAGAGACATGCCACCAGCATTCATCAAGTAAGTAGAGTTAAGATTTATATCATCAGTTTAGGAAACCTTACAGCTTAGGATACGCTGCTTAGGGCTCCCAGACCAATATTGCATGACTGAAGGCAGTCTTCTGAGGGACATCATTTGCCAGAGATGTGTCTCTTTCAATTACATGTCCACTCTTTTAAGGGACAATCTCATTGAGAATGAAGCTCTTCACTTTACAACATTAGATCGCTTGCCAGATACTTGGCTAATTCAGAGTAGAGTACGGAAGATGGTTGTCGCTGTCTGAATCCAGTCAAGCTTCCATGACTCCAACTTATGGTTCCTCAGGCACCTGTCATTAACTTCATGCATCATTTTTGATTATAATGTATTCCACCTCTGAGATTTTGAGGAGGGTGCATTATTAATCACTTTCATGATGATTCAGTTGCTATCATTGATAACACCTAATGCTAACTTTTTGTTGAGAAGAATCATTGCTAACTGTTTTCTCTTTGGAATTAAGCCTTCTGTTTGATTAAATTGCTGGATAGGCATAGATACATCAGTTCCTAATTCAAGAGAAGAAATTAATGGCCTTCAGAGGCAGATACATAGAGTTGGCTATATTTGGGCTGAGATATGAACCAAATAGATGAAACTGCATCAGGGTCTAATTTTGTGATGTTTTATTTGAAAAAAAACCCACCATAATTAGAATTCTTTGTTGACTACAATGTACCATGATTACTTTCAAGCTTTCATTTGAAGGTCAGACTTGATAGCCAAAAATGAGTGAGACTAATGCATACTGAAATATTTACAAGGAATTTCATTTTTCCATTTGGAGCCAGGGCCTGAAAAGTACTCCTAGCTCTTGAAGCCTCATTATGAGGCTGCATTATTATCTTGTGATAGTCTGGAGAAAGAGCTGGCTCTTCTACCTGTTGGCCCTTGCCCAAAATGACATCACCACTGGTCCAAAGCATCCATCGAGATGTTCCAGGGGTGTCTGCGTGTCAAATGGTAAAAGCAGCATTGTGACATTGCAGTTGCATTGCCCCCTGTCTTTTGAACATGAGCCGTGACATTGCATGCATGTACACAAGGGACACGGTGGCTCAGTGGCTAAGACGCTGAGTTTGTCGATTAGAAAGGTTGGCAGTTCGAATCCCTAGTGCCGCATAATGGAGTGAGTTCCCGTTCCTTGTCCCAGCTTCTGCCAACTTAGCAGTTTGAAAGCATGTAAAAAATGCAAGTAGAAAAATAGGAACCACTTTGGTAGGAAGGGAACAGCGTTCCGCGCACCCTTGGCGTTTAGTCATGCCAGCCACATGAACATGGAAACGTCTTCAGACAGCGCTGGCTCTTTGGCTTTGTAACAGAGATGAACACCACTCCCTAGAGCTGGAAAAATGACTAGCGTGTATGTGCAAGGGGAACCTTTACCTTTACCTTACACAAGATGTGGAGGTCTTGCCATGGTGACACAACCCAGCTGTGGTTGTTGTGGTGGTGGGTGCTTTTGAGGTCCCCTCTGCCATTGGCATTTCTGATGGCCAAGAGCGGATGTGCCAAAGTGCCTGGTAATGTAGATTAACAATGTATTTTAATACAGATTGGCCTTGGCAAAACAGCTTTTGCACATGTCTTGGAGAGCAAGTGGCTTTCAGAACTGATGACAATTGTGGAGAAGCTGTACAAGATCCCCTTTGGATCTCTAAATCTCATGTTTTCCATCTCTCATGCAGCTACGGAAGTCCTTCCTGGCTGGCATAGAGGTGCTGTGAGGGCTAACTTCTCTTTGTGGTGTCCCTGGGCCCTCCAGGGTGAAGGGGCCCAGGTCCAAGATGTGCATCTTTGAGAGAAGCCAAACCAGAGAAAAAAGGGCCCTGGCATCTACTTGCAACTGCACTGAATTTGTGCGCTGCCCGAGGAGTTAGTTATTAACTGAACAACTTAACCAAACCAAACATTCTGGATTTCCACCTGGCTCTTGTGCTGAGTCTGCAAATCTTCGGATTTAGTTTACGTTGCCATTATTATGTCATTAAACTATATTTGCTTGGGCTATAGAGCATCAGTTTGCAGGTAAAAGTCACCTAATATTATATAACATTGAAATTACGGGTGGGCCAACTTTCCCTGAAGGAGTGGAAGAACAATTCCTCTTCACTCAAGGAGGAATTCACCACTGCCAGAAGGTGAATTCGCATGACATTTCCTGGGAAAGGTTTTGTTAGCTCAGGTGAGTCGTGGATCTAAAAAGCAGGTGGCTGAGCTCACAGTCCCAAGGATCCTGTCCATTTCCTCTGCTCCAGTGCATTCAAACTGATCCTGTATAACAGGGTAAGAATCTGCGCAGGGCATCTCCCTAAGACTGTGATGGCAAACCTATGACATATGTGCCAGAGGTGGCACACAAAGCCCTCTCTGTGGGCAAGTGAGCTCAGCTCTGTCACTCATGCGTGCCGGACCTCCTGCCAACCAGCTGATTTTCGGTTCTCTGCCATGCATGCACGGGGTCGGAGTGCATGTGGGGGATGTGCATGCATTGCATTTTGGGGGCTTGCGTGCACTTTGGGTACTCGGTGTCAAAAAGGTTAGCCATCACTGCCCTAAGACCTACAGCAAAGCTAACATCCAACTGAGAATGATTTTGAAAAAAAAAATCTGATAGATGCTGAGCAAATTCTTCTGCAGAGCCTTTCAGGAGGATTTCTGAGCCGTTCCAGCAAGAGGGCTCATGTCATCTGAAACAAGGCAACGGGACGGGTGTTTGCAGGGGGGGGGGGAAATAAGGATGGAGAAGGACTGTTGCTTTGCAACTCTTACCACCATGAAGTAGGCTTTAATAGCAGCTCCAACTTCTGTTCATCCCTCGTTGAGGGCCAGGGGCACGCTAGTTATCTCTTGTCTTATTCATTGCTGTCAACCCTGAAGCTGACCTGACCAAAGCCATTTTTGACCGCTTCAGTTGCTGAGGCATAGGGAAGGGGGAATTGAGATAGAAGGGATTCTATAGCTAAAACAAAATATTTTTTCACACCTGGTCAGAGGAAGGCAGAGTAATACTACCCGGCTGCTAGTCTGCATCATGGTTGGACCATGTGACTGATTGTTTTGAGAAAGTAGAAAAACTTTTTAATTAGGTGAAAACCACGGGAGACCTCAAAGTTGATTGCACCAGATATGTGCCAATATAATATTTGTCAAGTCATAAAATATTCCTGTGCATGTTTGAGAGTTGCCATAATGAGGGGGTGGGGAAATCTGAAGGAGCAGGAAGGCCATTTAAAACCAGAAGTACATTTCACGCTTACCTTACAAAGATTGTAGCTCAGCTACCGAATATCCTTCTTTGGAGAATCTGATTGATGACACCCAACCCATGAACCGTGCTTCATTGGAGAATCTGATTTATGACACACCCAGGGAGGAGGGGGGAAACAGGGTCACAGGTGACTGTAAATTACATACGCCAGAGGTGGCTTCATTTAGGTTAATGCCGACATGTTGCTCCTAATAAATATTTTGAATTCTTTTGAAGCTTGGCTCAAGACTCATGATTTAATCAGGGCAATCGCCGGAAGCCTGACAATATTTCCAATAAAGCTGTTCTTTGAGGAATCTACATGCCTGAGAATCGCCTCCAATTCTTCTGTGAACCACAGAGAAGGAGGATGTGATCGGTGAGAGATCTTGCAGAGGTGCAGTTAGATGCAGAGCCCTGGCAGCTTCTTGTTCCAAATGGCCACTCGGCCTTCCGATGTTTCATGCAGCAGGAACAACCAACCAGGGTCCATCAATTTCTGAGGCTGGACAGATCTGCCATGGATTGATAGTTGCTGAAGTTCTGTATTTTAGGGGGTGAAAGTGCTTAAAGAAAAAACAAACAAACAAACCAGGAACGGATACAGATGCTTCTGGCACATTTTACTTTAAGGGGTATTTATAAGATTCTTGGCTCGTCTCTAAAGTAAGCCAAGTGAACCTAATCTTTTGCAAAATTTGGCTTGTAAATATGATGTTGCTTTCTCATCTATGTTGCAACTTAGCCTGCACGTTGAACACTCTCGGCTGTTAGTAAAGATCATGAGTCCAGAATATCTGTTTTGTTCACTAAAATCCATAGATTTATAATTGGGTTGGTCCTGGCTCTAATAAGAACACAGTTCTTGGTTTTATTCCTCTGTGAATTTTCTCTAGCATTGCAGCAGTGCATCTGTTGCCTATCAAAATGCTCAGTTTAGGGTGGCAGGAACTGGATCATTGCCTATGAAAATTAGCTGTGAATAAATAGAGTTTAACGATAGCACAGGCATTATTTAAATAGAAGCAGATGGATGATTTTTCATATTAGGTACTCAGAATTTTTTTCAAGCAAGCAGTTGTTGGCTTAAGATGACTAAGATTCAAATGGGCTACATATTTTTCCACATATATGCACATGTTCTCTCTCTCTCTCTCTCTCTCTCTCTCTCTCTCACACACACACACACACACACACACACACATCCCAGCAGGAGCAAATTCCAAACTCGTATGAGTCAAACTGCTGACTATTCTATGCAAAGATTCAGCCCAAATAAGGCAGGAGATAAGCACTCTTTCTCAAACGACAGGTGGGGAAAATGCTTTGAGAAACCTAATATTTTCAAACATAAATGGAGCAGCAGATGATTTTTGAAGTCGTTGAAGCCTTTTTGTGTCTGCCTCAAATCTCAGTGTGATAATCAGAGCACCGAAGGTTGATCAAACCGCTCTAAAGTTAGTCCTCCATTTATTACCATCTTGGGGACCAAAATCTTGGTTGTTAAGAAAAGCAACAATTAAATCCCAGTCCCACACCTGAAGGACTGCTTAGCTCAACAATTGCTTATCCTGGCTGCCCCACGTGAAGTCATTAAGTAACCTCCTGGGTGGTTAAGTGGACAAAGTGAAGAGGTGCCTGATGGGTTCAGTAGTTCTTCTCTGTGCACAGAAAGAAACTCCTCTGAAAGGCTGCAGGATCTGAGCAACCTTCCTCCACCCCAGAGGTGGTATTCAGCCAGTTCTGACCGGTTCTGGAGAGCCAGTAGCAGAAATTTTGAGTAGTTCGGAGAACCGGAAAATCCCATCTCTGACTGGCCCCGCCCCCATCTATTCTCCACCTCCTGAGCCCCAGCTGATTGGCTGGGTCTTCTTTGGTTGCCCTGCACAGGAGAAGGGAGCTGGAAAGCAGGCTAGTGGGGTGGGGAGGGAATGGGGATTTTGCAGTAATTTTTCCCCTGCCCCACCCACCAAGCCCCACCCACAGAACTGGTAGTAAAAAAAAAAATTGAATCCCACCACTCCTCCACCCCGTTGAAGGAGTTGGTCTTCCGTTGGTGAATGGAAGAGAATTGCTCCATTTCCGAGCCCCATTCTGGCAACCCTTCGGATGAGTTCTGACATAGGGCCGCAGAAACAAAGGTCAGATCTTAAGGATCTGGCTTTGGCAGGCAACCCTTTCTGCTTTTGAAGGGATGCCTGTGATATGTGCATGGGGAGGAATCTCAGCTGTGTGGCCGGTGGCAGCTGCTTGAAACCTTTCTGCTGGCTTCTCCATTGAAACCTGCAGAGAAGACTGCAGGTGGTGATCTCATGATCACAGGGCACTTGGAAACTTTATAAGCACGGATGGGCTGCCAAACACCTGGATAGCAATTGTGTGATTGGGGGGGAGGGGAGAGAGAGGACACAATGTTTTACAACAGACAAGGCTGCTCTCCAAGGCTGTTGAAACAGTGGTTCAGTGACCAGTTATAAGTTGAGGACTCAGTTTTAAATTTTTGAATTTACTTGATCTTGTGGCAGATTTTTCCACTTCCTCCATGCTAACCAATTTTTCTTGACTTTTATTTGCTGGTAGAAAATTCCCAGATTGGTTATTTTTGTTTACTTACAGGAGCTTTCTTTCTTTGGTTTCAGAAATACTGTCCTTTCCCCCCCAATAAAGGATTTGCAGTAAAATAAAAATAAAAATCCCACGATGGTGTTCAGTAATGCAATGGCTAGATGGGGTCACTCTTTGTGTTGGTTTTTCTTTGATTTTTTTTTTTTTAAGAATTGTTTCTAAAAATCTTGGAAAGTTGTGTGCTAACAGATGAAATGTATGATGCAGTGTATGTGTCCTGTCTTGTTTTTTAAGGAAGCGTCCAAACCCAAATTGGGAAGTGGGAGTCATTCTCAGATAGTAAAAATAGGGAGGGGATTCCAGTCCAGCATTTCAAGTCCTGCAAGTCCATGGTGGAGACTGACTCTGAGGAAGAGGAGGAACAGCCAACAGGGAGTGGGAGTGTGGCTCCAGAGGTGGTGGAGGAGGCTGCAGGAGGGCAGAGGCTGGCTGGGCAGTCAGAGGAGGACCCAGGCTCATCCCCTCTCTGTCCCAGGGCATGCAGGGAGGAGAGGATAAGGGAGAGACATGGTCTCCTCAGGAGGAGAGGGCCTTGATCCTCTTCATGGGCTGCAGCTGTGACAACTGCATAAGAGCATGGACCTGCATACAGGCAAACGCTGGAAACAAATCATGTAAATATCTCTACTTTATAGTTCCTCTCTGAGTTTGGCATCCTTCCCAGTGTGTGTTATCTGTGGATGTCCTCCAGCCCTTATCTAGCCTGGTTTGTGTTGGTTTTTTTCCTTCTTTGTGTAACTGTGTGGGAGTTTTTTTTTGTCTTCAGTCAAAAGATATTTGGAGCTTGGAAGCAAACTGAAGGAATTAAAGGGACTTCACCTGTTTTCTGTGACTGTGTTTATTTTGTATCCCACCCTGGGTCATCACAGCATTTTATTTAGGAGCCTTCTCAGTCAAGCCAGAACAAAATAACAAAAAAGCAACAGGAAGAAAGTGTGGAATGGTCAGGCATCTTCGAAAATTGAAGATCATTATGAAATGTGTCTTGTGTGTTTTTTATTGTTTCCAAAAAAGAGGTATTTGTGAGAATGTTTGTTTGTGGCTTGGGTGAGGTGTGTTATTTTGAACATCAACCCCTTCCCTTCTGTGAAATGAATATTTTGCTCTGTTCTTGAAGGATGGGGGAATGGTGTTAGACATGGAATATTATCCTGGTAAACCTGCCCTTGAGGATAAATTGCTTTCCTTTTGTGAAATGAGCATCGGCGTTGAAAGTTAGGTTCAGAAAAATCACTTTAAATTTGAGGGCTTCAAAACCCACTGCTGAATGATCAGTTTGATCAATCTATTCTCTTTAACCTTATCAATTCCCCCTTCCCTGGAAAATTGGTGTTTGTGATCGATTCCATCTCCAGGGAAAGTCATGTTGTGAACAGATCCATTGCTGCAAACCCAAATATATCTGGCAGCTCCAAAATAGGGTGAATCCTTGCACGAAATAATAATTATGCTGCATAAGCGAAAGACTTTCAAAGAGAGATATAGGTTGTCCTTGAATTGTGGCCATAGTTGAGCCCAGAATCACAGTCATAAGTTGCATCAAGCTACCATGTGACCATGTCCGACTTTACAGCTGTTTTTGTGGCTGTCATTAAGGGAACAAGGTGCCTATAAAACAAGTGCTACAGTCATTAAGAGAGAGACTAATGTCCATAAAGGGTGTGTGTTTGTTTTTTTAATCAGATACCTGATGTGAACACCAGACTCTGGCAAAAAGAACATCGCAAATCATGTGACCACAGGACCAGTGGTGGGATTCAAAATTTTTTACTACCGGTTCTGTGGGTGTGGCTTGATGGGTATGGTAGGGGAAGGTGACTGCAAAATCCCTATTCCCTCTCCACCCCACTAACCTGCTTTCCAGCTCTGTTCTCCTGTGCAGGGCAACGAAAGAAGACCCAGCCCATCAGCTGGGACTCAATGGGAGGCAGAGAATAGATGGGGCGGGGCCAGTCAGAGGTGGTATTGGCTGGTTCTCCGAATGACTCAATATTTCTGCTACCAGTTCTCCAGAACTGGTCAGAACCTGCTGAAGACCACCTCTGCACAGGATGCTGCGAATGACTGTAAATGTGCACCTTCAAATCTAGGTTGTGTTGTGGTCTGCCGACAGCCTGAGGAGATGGCAGCAGAGTTGGACAGTGGGGAGGAACAGGGACCAGTCCGAAAGTCTGGGGAGGACTCAGACGAGGGTCCTGCATCCAACACAGATGGGACCAGGGCCATCTGGGAGTTGTGTGCTGACTCTGGAGCCTCCAGAATCTGATAGCAGTGAGGCAGAGGAACAAGGGGAGCCTGTTCCCAGTGCGCCTGCGCAGAACTGCCAGAAGGCAAGAGCAGTTAAGACAAAAGGGGCAGCTTGGAGGTGATTGACCCTCCTATAAGACATAAAGGAGGAGCAAAGGGACACGAGCCTTTGCAGGAAGCAACTTTGTTTGCTCTGATTGCTTTGAAACTGGAAGCTCTGTGTTGAATTTGTGCTCCGTTTGGCCTTGTATAACTAATTGGAAATTTAGTTGTTGGCAGCATTTCAAGGAAGATAAAAGTGGGTGCTTATCAGACTTATCCTGAAGGACTTTGGCAGACTTTCATGGGACTGTTTACAAACTGTGTGAGACTCATTACGGGCTGTGAATGACTATAATTCACAGCCGTTGAAATAAAGAAAAAAGGGTTTTGGGACTAACCTATGTTTGTTCGTGTCTTAATAATCCTTGATCAGAACAGGTTGTAACCAGCCCTGGGGAGGTTCATCATAAGTTCAAGGACTGCCTACATTGCTCTCAGCTGTGCTCCTGGAGGTAGCAGGACCAACATTAACTTTGCTTTGATTATCCTCCTTTACAGAGTGGAAAATGCTTGCACAAAACTTGTCCAGGCAGCTCAGATGCTCCAAACGGATCCTTATTCAGTAACTGCTCGTGATTACCTGATCGATGGGTCCCGAGGAATCCTTTCAGGGACATCGGACTTACTTCTGACCTTTGATGAAGCCGAGGTGGGATTTCTAATGACTTTAAAATGCCTTGGTGGGTCGGAAGCTGGGAATTACACGGTCCCCAGGGTGTTAGACTAGAAGATCTCTGAGGTCCCTTCCAGCCTTACGTTTCTATGCTCTGTGATCTAAGTTATCTAAAGGCTTGTGGCTTCTAACATGTATTGAGTGCTGGTTAAACCACTGAACTCGTATGGAAGATGTCACTCTTGTATCGAACATTCTCTGCTCCCAGAAACTTCCCTTTGGGGAATTGTTCTTTGCTCGGGTGTAATGGGAGCTGAGATTCAGCTGAAATATTAATATTGGATACTATTTTCTGTTAGCAAGGATCTTTTTTATTCCTTCCTTATTTTGCATCAGCACAATGTTCTTTATTGCACAAGATGGGGCTCTCTGGGACTGATATGCCCCAGACCATTCTGCCTACTCGAAGATTGTCTTACCATCAGAAAAAAATACAGCAGGGTGTGCTCCCAAAAAACTAGTAGCAAAATGCCATTTTAAGGCCTTGAAACTGGGATTTTTGGTATTGATTTTTTCCCAAAGAATCCTGCTTTTCTTACTATATTTTGTTCAAGGAGGGTTTAAACATTATTTCTGAGCCATGCCTACAATTTGGGATTCTGAAAGCACCGTTCATGGACTTCACATCTCTTCTTGCCTGAACATTATGTCCTGGGATGCAATCCGTCTGTATGTGTGTGTGCATGTGTGTGTTGGTTGGGGCTGGTGGGATGTTCCCCTGCTTTTTTACTCAGTTTTAGGAAGGCTTAACCATGAACTTTGCATGAAAATGAAATGCCTGAGGACAGTTTGATTAGCATTGATTAAAGGTAAAGGTTCCCCTCGCACATGCATGCTAGTTGTTTCTGGCTGTAGGGGACATCTCCACTCTCTCTAGGGGACATCTCCACTCTATGCTCATCTCCATTCCAAAGCCAAAGAGCCAGCACTGTCCAAAGACATCTCCATGATCATGTGGCCAGCATGACCAAAAGGCCCGAAGGCATTCCCTTCCCACCAAAGTGGTCCCTATTTTTTGACTTGCGTTTTATTTGCATGCTTTCAAACTGCTAGGTTGGCAGCAGCTTGGACAAGTAATGGGAGCTCACTCCATTACATGGCATCAGGAATTCGAACCGCTGAACTGCTAACCTTTCTGATCGACAAGCTCAGCGTCTTAGCCACTGAGCCACCATGTCGCTTAGCATTGATTATGACTCATTAATTGTCATGCAGATAAACAGGGACAGCTACAGATAGGGACAAAAATAAAGTCCACAGAGGAATTGAGAAAGTCAAAATAGTAGCAAGAGTCATGTTGACTTTTTTTTAAACTTCCCTGTGCATGGACACCTTTGCATGCAAGCTGCCACTATCTTAAGAACTCTTGGTATTATTTTGATTTATTTAATTGTATCCCAACTTTATTGCTTTTACAAACAACCCAAGTTGGTGAACATATCCAACATGCCTTCCTCCTCCTCCTATTTTCCCCACAATAACATCCCTGTGAGGTGAGGGTGAATGACTGGCTCAAAGTCACCCAACTGGCTTTCATGGCTAAGGAAGGACTTGAACACACAGTCTCTTGATTTCTAGCCTGGTGCCTTCACCACAAGGGAAAGCTTTGAAATTGGGTAGTATATTCTCAAATCTGCCTTTTTAAAAAGTTATATATATTCACCAGTACAGAGAACTTTAACTAGAAGCAAACTTGCCTGTATTTTTATGTTTATTGGTAGAATGGCAACATCTGAATGTTTACCCAGAGAGACAGACATCTGGGTGAAGACAGAATTAGATTGGGTTCACACTACCCATGAAGCCTTCACATAGTTTGGACTTAACATGCAATAAACTATTATTGTTTATTAGCTATCATTTATGGCTCAGTGTGGCTCAACCCAATCATTTGTGGTCTTCTTGCTAAATTTTTGAATTGACTGACTGCTAACTCTGCAAGCTGGCTCTTATTATTCTTTTAGATTAGATTAACAGAGTTGGAAGGGACCTTGTAGGATATTTAGTCCAACCCCCTGCCCAAGCAGGAGGCCCTACACCATTTCTGACAGATGAAAATCCAGTCTCTTCTTGAAAGCTTCCAGGGATGAAGTTCCCACAACCTCTGAAGGAAACTGCTGTTCATGGGTTGATTGTTCTCACTGTCAGAAAATTTGTCTTTATTTCCAGATTGAACCTCTCCTTGATCAGTTTCCATCCATTATTACTTGTCTGGCCTTCGGGTTCTTTGGGAAATAGCTAGACCCCCCTCCTCCTCTCTGTGGCCGCCCCTCAAATATTGGAAGACTGCTATCATATCTCCCCTGGTCCTTCTCTTCCCTCGACTAGACAGGCCCAGTTCCTGCAACTGTTCACCGTATGTTTTAGCCTCCAGTCCCCTCATCATCTTGGTTGCTTTTCTCTGCACTCTTTCTAGAATCTCAACATCTTTTTTTATAGTCTGATGACCAAAACTGGGTTCAGTATTCTAGGTGTGGTCGTACTAAAGCTTTATAGAGTGGTGTTAGTACCTCCCTTGAATTTGATTGTATCCCTCTGTTAATGCAACTTAGAATTGTGTTGGCATTTTTGGCTGCCACCACACCCTGTTGACTCATGTTTAATTGGTTGTCCACTAAGACTGCAAGATCCCTCTCACAGTTATTGCTATTAAGCCTGATTTCACCTAGTCTATATGTGTACTATTTGTTTTTCTTGCCTAAGTTCAATTTAATTTAGAACAATTGGCTGGGAACAAAAGAAATGAAAAAAGAACCCACTCAATTATTTCATAGTTGTATTTATTTTCTTTCAGGTCCGTAAAATCATCCGCGTCTGCAAAGGAATTCTGGAATACCTCACAGTGGCTGAAGTGGTGGAGACAATGGAAGACTTGGTGACATACACAAAGAATTTGGGACCAGGTTAGAGAATCCTTGGATGTCTTTGACTTCCTGGGAATTGGTCTGTTGTTTTCATCCAGAACCTTCTAGAATGTATCGGTGGAGATTTCTCAGTCACCTAGGTCATGGTTGTTCCAAAGGTGTTTTTTTCAAGAGGCCACTGGACTTTCTGGTTTTTCTTTGAAGACGTTTTCGCTTCTCATCCAAGAAGCTTCTTCAGCTCTGACTGGATGGTGGAGAATGGAATCTAGTCCGAGGTGAAGAAGCTTCTTGGATGAGAAGCGAAAACGTCTTCAAAGCAAACCAGAAAGTCCAGTGGTCTCTTGAAAAAAGCACCTTTGGGACTTCCAGCATGTGGTTTTCTTGGATTCTTCTGAGCTGCGTGTGTGGGATTCATTGTCCTTTGAAAGCACCGCAGAGAAGGAGTAGCCAGATTTTGATGCGACACCTTCAGATGGACCCAGTTTTCCTGGCTTGCAGAAATTGCCAAATAGTTTCAAATGTCAAGGAGTCAAGAGATCAAATGACAGCAGCCACAGCTTTGATTCCTACAATTGCTCCTTCCACAATTAAACAAAGCCAACCCTTTCCATCAGTGAGCCCATCAAGAAATGGACAGGATTTGAAATTACACACTTCCGAATAGAATTGAAGCCAGAATTGTTTCTATTGGGGATTATTAAGGGAAAGTATCCTAAAAGGATAAAATATTTGATTATACACATTACCACAGTAGCAAGGACTGCACTTGCACAATCTTGGGAAATGGCCACTATACCGACACATTGTTTACTCCCCAAATATTTTTTTTTTTGATTGTGCAGAAATGGACAAACTCACTATAGAATTAAACAATAAAGAAGACTCGGAATATTATTCCATTTGGGATAACAGGTATCAATGGAGAGATAGTACGAATAAGAAATGTATAGATCAGAAGAAGATATGAATATATATATACGATTAACTAGAAATGTATGGAAATGTATGAATATAATCAAGCTTTTTTTGTACTGTCAAAAGAAGATGGAGAATTGTACAAAGTTATTTTTAGATCTACTTATCTTTTAATGTTTCAAATTTCAATAAAGGTTTAAATTTTTTTTAAAAAGACATGGACAGGGTTAGTCACTGAAAATGGGGTCCTTCTAAAGGACTAATGAGACTACAGGTTCTTGTGCTACCTAGAGTCTCTTTAGCTCCCTCTTTCAAGAGGCTGATATATTGAAAAGTGAAGCACCACATTTCACAGCCATCTTATGTTCCCCCCCCCCCCAAAAAAAAAAGAAGAATTTGCCCTACAGACCCCTAGCTGAACTGAGGAGAAAGGAATGGGTGGAAGGAGATATGGTAAAATGATAAAAACTTCCCCTGAAGAGAAACAGCATTTTCAGTGGTCCTTTAATGTAATTTGCTCTTGCCTGAAATCTCAACACGTGGCTTCTTGAAGACAACCTCTTCCATTTCCTTGATGTAGGAATGACAAAGATGGCCAAGATGATTGATGAGCGGCAGCAAGAATTGACTCACCAAGAGCACCGAGTCATGCTGGTCAACTCCATGAACACGGTGAAGGATCTCCTCCCCGTCCTTATTTCAGGTAAACTATAGATCAAAACTTGTATGGAAACCATGGGATTGTATGAAGACCAGTGATGGAAGTCACACACACACACACCCTTTTTTTTTTTTTTTTACTACCGGTTCTATGAGAAAGCACTTTGCTTCTTGTGCGCCTTCAAAAACTGCTGATTTTAACCTTCAAAACTGACCTTGTATTCAGCGCTGGTGAGTAAAACAGCTGAGGTGTGGCAATTCCACTCTGCCACGCGAATCAGCTGAGCTCACAAACAAGGAAATAAAACATAGGAAAAGGTGGGGCCAACTGCTCACCGGCGCTACCGGTTCGCGGGAACTGGTGTGAACCAGCAGCATCCTACCACTGAGGAAGACATATGCCATAAATCTGTGAAGCAAAGGAATACGCATAGTGAAAGGTGTTCAAAAATAAACTCTTCTCATATGTCTGATAAACCCTACTGTATAACTAAATCTGTGATTTTATTTGTGGCTGTCTTATGTGGGGAAGAAGTTCTCAGCTGACATGGACTACATATCTCCTATTTACATTCTGGAAGCTGGGCTTCTCGAGACATGTGAATGGATGGGCTACTTATATGTTGGTATATTTGTGATTCTTACCTTGAAAAGGACTCTAGCACTGCAGTTCAGATGAAGATCTTGCTAATTTTTGATTTCAGATCCAGTCTTTACATTTGTTGAAAAGCACAAACATTTAGCTCAAACCATACCAATAATTGTGATTAAGAAAAGAAATGTTACTGAACGCTGGCGGTCTGAGCTTGAATAATATAATATATATGTATTGGTCTGTGCAGTGTTTGTGCAATGAAGAGCATGATTTAGACCAGGATGTTTCACTGGGTCTACCAAAGAAATTGGCTGAGATTTGAAAATTTAAAAGGGAAATACAGATGACAAACCAAGAGAGTGACCTGGATATATTTTTCCCTATTGGATTTACAAAAGAGGCTTGTTTAAAGCCTTGAAAAACTCTTGTGTCATAGGCTAAAGAAGAAATTAAGATAAATCAAATCCTACAACAATATTTGAATGAACCAAAGATTAAGTCTGTTCGAAGTAAAAGAAAGGGTAAAGTAAAAGTAAAATAAATATGGTTTATTTGATCAAGATTATAATAAGATGTAACTTCTGGCTACCCATTTTGGGCTTTCTGCTGACTTCAGGACTGAAAATATGATTTATGGATTTGTTTATAAATAAATATGAGATATGGAATAAAGAGATAAATAGAACTTTAGAAGGGTTTGTAAAGAGTAACTACAATTGTTTAAATTCGGGAATGTGTCCATTGAATATCATCATTTATTCTGCCCATGTTTATGTTAAAAGGACATTTCCTAGCGTATCTTCCTGATATTGTTTGACCCTCTCTTTCATTTCTGCAGCAATGAAGATTTTTGTAACAACTAAAAACTCTCAGAGCCAGGGAATTGAGGAAGCCTTGAAAAACCGCAAATTTACAGTGGATAAGATGAGTACAGAAATAAATGAAATAATCCGTGTATTGCAGCTGACTTCCTGGGATGAAGATGCTTGGGCCAGCAAAGTAAGTGTGCTGTCTAGGTTGAGAGTGATTTAGGATTAGACATGAACCCATATTTAAAACAAACAAACAAACCACAAGTACTAATTTATAGAGTGATGTTAGTTAATTTTGGTATATGAATTTACCTTTAGGACAGTGCAATTCCTTTGTTAGCAGAACATTAAATATATGCAGATTTCCAACAAATTGGATGACTGCTTGTTTGAAAATTGCATCTCCCGGCAGGGACACAACCCAATAAGCAAATGAAGTATCATAATCTGGATGTTACTCTACATCAGTGTTTTTCAATCTCACCCATTTTAAGATGTGTGGACTTGGGGACATCCTAAGGGCATCTCGGGAGTTGAAGTTCCCACATCCCAAAATGATTGATGTGGACTTCCTTCTTGGAGTCAAGTTCTGAGATGGACACCTTAAAATCTCCTTAAATTTATGACTTGAGACCTAAATTGGTTAAAACAGAATTTTTGATGTTGGTTGAAAGCTGCAAATTTCCAGTCAGCCAACCAGCACAAATGGGTTTGACTGTTTTCAGAGACTTTTAATTATTTTAATGGGTTGAGAGCCATAGAGCTGTCAAAACATCTCAGAAGCTGTGCATTTCTATCCAGTTTCCATGTAAGGATAAACTATGTTTTAGCAGAGGGTGTCCCTTTGGGAGGAGGTGGTCTGAAGGACTGAGCCCCTTTCCTCTCCTCTGCTGGGAAAATTAATCAACATTTAGTTTCGGTGGCCTGGAGGTGGTGCTCTCGCCTTACAGTCTGTGAGTTCGATCCCAGGTCAAGGCAGATATTTCTCTCTCTGGCACACTGAGAATACATCTGCTGAACAAAACTCAACACTAGCGACAGGAAAGGCACCCAGCCATTAAAACACTCTGCTAGCTCCATTCAGTTGCACAGACTCCACCCCTCAAGGGGTTATGGGGTCATTAAATAGAGATGATTTAGTTTCGATTCTGTGGCTTTCTGACTTACTGTCCCAGCATTGTATCTCCTGCTATCTGTAAACTGACTTGTAGGATAGGATAGAAAAGAATTAGAATTAGAATTAGAATTAGAATAGAATAGAATAGAATAGAATAGAATAGAATAGAATAGATGGAATTGGAATGAAGATTAGAATAGAATATATTGAATTAGAATAGAATAGGAATAGATGAGAATAGATGAGAAGAGAAGAGAAGAGAAGAGAAGAGAAGAGAAGAGAAGAGAAGAGAAGAGAAGAGAAGAGAAGAGAAGAG
>BLBF01000016.1:4354586-4371865 GCA_015471245.1 Laticauda colubrina
AGAAGAGAAGAGAAGAGAAGAGAAGAGAAGAGAAGAGAAGAGAAGAGGAAGAGAATTCTTTATTGGCCAAGTGTGATTGGACACACAAGGAATTTGTCTTGGTTAAATGCTCTCAGTCTACATAAAAGAAAAGATACATTCATCAAGAATCATAAGGTACAACACTTAATAATAGTCATAGGGCACAATAAGCAATCAAATCAAGCTAGGAAACAGTCAATATAAATTGTAAAGATGAAAGCAACAAAGTTACAGCCATACAGTCACAACTGGGAGGGGATGAGTGATAAGGAGTGATGAGAAGATTAAAAGTAAGAGGACTAATTTGTAGGGTATTTAAAAAAAACATTGATTTAAGCATAAATAGATAAGCACATAAAGTTTAGTCACGCTTTTGCTTCCTTGGAACTGCAATCTCCAAATCACTATTTGTACTAAATCATGAATCTGTGAAAAAGGAGTTGAATTCTGACTTATTAATCATTGTGATAGACAGAAGGAAGAACTGTGATTATGGGTGAGTCTCTGCAGAGGGTGGCCCTTATCGCTTAGGACTGCAAGCAGATTAGCCCGCAATTAATGATAATTTCTTTCTTAGAACTACTACTTATAAATATATCTATATATATCTTTCTCCTTAATTTTCTCCTTTCCCCTCACCCTTTTAGAAGGTAAGATCTCTTCCTCAACCCACAACTGCTGCCTTTTCTACTAAAACAGAAAAGCATGACTCGGGGGGTGTTTGCTGTGTGTTGTGTGGTTTCCTGTGTGGCGAGTGTTACTCTTCATGTAGTCCTCGACTTTACAGCCATTGCTTTAAGTGACTGAAGTTACAACACCAAAAAAAGTGACTTACAATCGTTTTTCACAAGTAAAGACCATTTGTCGGCCAAGTTTCAAAAACTATAAAAAATTTATTAGGAGTAAACATGTCGGCATGATCTGTTTGCAGCCGATTCTGAGATGCGTAATTCACTGTCAACCTTGATCCTCATTTCCCCATCCCCTCTGGCTGCATCGTAATTCATATTCTCCAACTGAAACAGGTCCACAGCCAAGAGTCATCAATTACATTCTCCAATTAGTGATTTGCGGGCGGCAGAAACTCCAGTCGCTTAGATACAATCTTTGCAAGATAATAATGGAATGCACTTTCGGTTCCAAACTGCTGCAGTGCACTTTCAAATTCCACATCTGTTCATGGCAACCCTAAAACAGGCATAGAAATGTTTTTTGAGTTGACACCATTGCAGCACCCCCATGGCCACGTGATCGATATTCAGTCACTTGGTAGCTGACTCATATTTATGACGGTTGTTGGTGTCCCGGGATCATGAGGTCTCCATTTGTGACCGTCACGCCCTTGTTGGAGTCTGATTCTGAGGGGGAGATTGAGCAGCTGACAGGGAGTGGGAGTGTGGCTCTGGTGGCTGTGGAGGAAACTGGGGAAGGGCACAGTCCGGCTGGGCATTCAGAGGAAGACCCAGGGCCATCTCCTCCTCATCCTAGGGCACGCAGGGAGGAATGGAGAAGGGAGCAACATGGCTTACAAGAGAGAAAAAGGCCTTGATCCCTTTCATTGGTGACTTGGTGACTTGGTTATTTTTGTGTCATGCCCTGCGTCATCACAGTGACCTTCCCAGTTGGTTTCTGGCAAACGAAGTCAATGGGGAGGAGAGAGCAGGATTTCACTTATCAACTGTGGCAAAGATGGTCGCAAAATGGGCCACAACTCACTTAACAACTGTCTTACTTAGTGACAGAAATGTTGGGCTCAACAGTGGCCATAGGTCAAGGACTATCTGTACTCACCTTTTGTCATACCCCTGGTGGAGACTGATTCTGAGGAAGAGGAGGAACAGCCAACAGGGAGTGGGAGTGTGGCTCCAGAGGTGGTGGAGGAGGCTTGGGAAGGGCAGAGGCCGGCTGAGTAGTCAGAGGAGGATCCAGGCCCATCCCCTATCCATCCTAGGTCACGGAGGGAGGGGAGGATCAGGGAAAAATGAGGTCTACTCAAGAGGAGATTACCATGATCCTCCTCGTGGCTTGCAGGTGGGAGCTATGTCTATAAGTTTGCAACTGTGCAGTTAGAATTTGCAGGAGTCAAAATGTGATGACCCGTAGTCTCTCAAAATGGCAACCCTAAAACAGGCATAGAAATGTTTTTTGAGTTGACACCAAACCCCAAAAATAACGATGTGGGAAAATACCAGAACAAAGCTGAATACCATATATATAAATACCCACAAAAACTGAAGAAAACACACACACACAAACACGCATATGTATATGTATATGTATATGTATATGTATATGTATATTTTTTTTTAAAGTTTTTGTGGGTACTTACATGTATGCAGTTCAGCTTCCTTCGGGTATTATCCCACATCTTTAAAAGCACTACAATGACGTGGGATAATACCTGAAGGAAGCTGAACTGCATGCACACACACACACACACACACACGTACGTATGTATGTATGTATGTATGTATGTATATATGTATATATGTATATATGTACATATGTATATATGTATATATGTATATATGTTTTATATCTCATTGAAGTCTTTTCACACTCCAAATTGCATCTTGTGGTGTGATGCAAGGTTTGAAGAACCCAGCTGGGTATCTGCTTTGTGTTTTGAGTGTTATGTGGTGCTGTGGTGATTGGCAAAAGAGCATTTTCTATTGGACCTTGACTTTGACCTTCTCATGGGATCTTTTGAAACATTTCCATGGCAATCCCAAAGGTGTGTTGGTGTGAAAGGAGATACGACACTTTCTACGCTTGTAGGAACCTTCATATTGCTGGTGTAGTCAGCCATCATTTTATCTGAGAAATAAGAACTAGGAAATGAGGGGCTTTTAAAAAATTTATAATCCAGTGCTATGTCTAATTAATCCATGGGGCATGGCATCATCTTTTTTCCTTCTCTTTAATGTGTTTTGTTGTTGTTGTTAGTCACAAAGTTGTGTCCCCCTACAGATAACATTCCTCCAGACCTTTCTATCCTCTACCATCCCTTGGAGTCCATTTCAGCGCACGCCGACTGCTCCAGTGACTCCATCCAGCCACCTCATTCTCTGCTGTCCCCTTCTTCTTTTGCTTGTTCCCAATATTCGGCTCTTCTCCAGGGAGTCCGTCCTTCTCATGAAGTGGCCAAAGTCTTTGAGTTTCCTCTTCAGGATCTGGCCTTCTCAAGAGCAGTCAGGGTTGATCGCCTCTAGGACTGACCGATTGGATGGCCTTGCAGTCCAAGGGACTCGCAGGAGTCTCCTCCAGCACCAGAGTTCAAAGGCCTCCATTCTTTGGTGCTTAGCCTTCTTTATGGTCCAACTTTCACAGTCCTACGTTGCAACTGGGAAAACCATAGCCTTGACTATGAGCACTTTTGTTGGAGGGGAGATGTCTCTGGTTTAATGCATTAGATACCAATAAATAAGAATAATCTCACCACCCATGGAGGGAATGGGCAGAGAAGGGTGCATGGGGGTGTTCTCTGTGGCTATTCTATTTTCTGAGGGTAAAGATTTAACACTTCTTCTGAATGCCAAGCTATTTCTTTTTCTCTGGAGTGTTCTGTGCTTGGAAAACAATGGATCTCAATAAAGCCTTATAGAGTGCATGCCCTATACCTCATGCATTTTGAGTAACAGAAATTCATCTGACGTTTCATATGCACGCAGCTGACCAATTCCATGAGTTGGCTTCTCGCGGGAGAGCATTGCCTGCAAACCCAAGAAGACTTTTGCATTGTAAATTGCATCAACTAAGTTGGATTTGTTAGTTCATCTATGAGGATAATCTCCTGTTTTCTTCTTTTCCTGCAAAGGACACGGAAGCCATGAAAAGAGCTCTGGCTTTAATCGATTCCAAGATGAACCAGGCCAAGGGGTGGCTGAGGGATCCCACTGCTCCCGCAGGTAATGTGGACAGAGATCGAAATGGGATGGGACAATATGAAAGAATATTATTCAAGAGAGAAATATGGGGGAAAAATGCAACCAGGACTAAGTTAAACTGCTTTTCTACAGCTCTTGTTAACCTGGGCAATGATAATCTGGTATGGGAGTCCTTCTATGTTGTCTTCTGGTGAATGGATCCTGGATATTTTTAGTTTGATTCCTTTAGTTTAGTTTAGTTTAGTTTAGTTTAGTTTAGTTTAGTTTAGTTTATTGTCATTACGCCTTGTACAAAGAAATTAAATGCCATCTTCAGTGTACATTATACATCTCTATGTATAAAAGTGAAAGACCACTCATGCATCATCACAAAATCTCCAGAACTGTAAAGCCTACAAACTTGAAATTTGGCACATATATTCCTCTTGGCTTCTAGGTGCTCACTAAGAAAGGATATTTCGAAATGACCATCAGAGCATTAGGTTATTTCCTATATTATTATTAACACCAGGGATCTTCAAACTTGACTGCTTTACGACTTGTGGACTTCAACTCCCAGAATTCCTTCTCCAGTCATATTAGCTCAGGAATTCTGGGAGTTGAAGTCCACAAGTCTTCAACTTGCTAAGTTTGAAGACCCTTGATTAACACACTCTGATGCTGAGGATTTCTACTCCCCCTCCCCACCTGAAAAGAAATCTCTCCCAAATGCAAAACACAAGCAGAGGAGTTTCAGTTTCAGAGCACCAAGCAGCTTTAGTACAGAACCGTTGAGCTAAGCCACGCCTGGGCTCCTTGCGGTCTCCTTCCATGCTCACATAGCAAATACTGCTTCAGTTTCCAAACAGCCCTGAACTTTCTCACACACTGACAGGGCGCTAGCCAGATGAATACTGGTGGATGCCGGTAGGTAGAGGCAGAATCCCCCCCCCCCGTTTTCATCCACAAAAACTAAGCCCAGCCACATAGTTTCGTTGTGAAGCAACGAAGTAAAAAAATAAAACACAAATACACATCCTTTTTCAAGTTGAATTGAAAACCCCTGACACTGCATTAATATTGCTCTATACAGTAGAATTCAATGGAGTTACTGCCCTGGGATAGAAGCTGTTTTTTCAGCCTATTTGTCCTTGTTTTTATGTACCGTACCGTCTGCCAGATGTTCAAAACAAGGGTGCCCAGAACAAGGGTGCTCAAACATCTTTGAGTATGTTTTCAACTTTGAGACTTGTCTGGCTTGAATGATCCCTTTGGTATACTTTTTGGTGATAGACACCTCCAGCATAGCTCTGAAGTCCACAAATCTTCAGGTTACCAAGGTTGTAAACCCCTGCATTAGTGGGCAAGCTGCTCCAGAAGAGAGTTTGGAAATCTTTGTTTATTTTGTTAAGTTTTCCAAAGAATTTAGCTTGTCATCTTCCTTAATTAATATTCTGGAATGGTTTCTGCTCTTGGTTATTGCATATTTATTGCTGTATTAGCATAACTCATTTGTAAAGAAATACAATCCATATTTAAATAATTATACTGCATTTGAGCAGAGCTCTATAATTAATGAAATCAATTTGTCTCCATCTTCATTTGATTATGTTGGCCCAAAGTGTTGATCCAATTGTGAATTGATGGGATAACTTCTGACACATGCCGTGCTGTGCTGTTCAGATTAATGTAACCAATTCATTTTAACTATATTATAGTGAAAGTAATAGTAAAATAGCAATAAATTTACAGTGATATTAGTAAGACAAATATTGGCTCCAGGTTTGCAGAATTTTATTTATTTTCTTTCCCAAGTCTAACACCTAAACATTTTTTTAAAACCCAATGGGTTGCATTTGACAGGCAGCTAACAAGCTGTGGTGGTGTAGTGGTTAGAGTGCAGTATTGCAGGCCAGATCTGCTAACTGATGGCCGATTGCAATTTGGTAGTTCGAATCCCACCAGGCTCAAGGTGGACTCAACCTCCCATCCTTCCGAGGTCGATAAATGAGGACTCGAAATTGTTGGGGGCAAGAGGCTGACTCTGTAAACTCCTTCGAGAGGGCTGTAAAATACTGTGAAGCGGCATATAACTCTTAAGTGCTGTTGCTAATGAGAACTTGGCCTGCAGGTTCCTGGTATTAGCTCCAGGAACAACTGTGATGACCCAGGGTGGGATACAAAATAAACAGTCACAAAAAACAGATGAAGTCCCTTTTATTCCTTCACTTTGCTCCCAAACTCCAAATATCCTTGATTGGAGACAAAAAAACTCCCACACAAGCAATTACAAGAAGGAGGAAATGCTGTTTAAATTATAAAGAGTAAAAAAAAAACAACACAAACCAAGCAAGATAAGGGCTTGAAGATGTCCACAGATATCAGAACACACACTGGGAAGGACGCCAAACTCAGAGAGGAACAATAAACTAGAGATTTCCACACTTTGTTTCCAGCACTTGCCCATATGAATGTCTGTCCTTTTATCCAGTTGTCACAGCTGCAGCCCATGAAGAGGATCAAAGCCTACTCCTCCTGAGTAGACCATGTCTCTCCCTTATCCTCTACTCCTTGCGTCTCCAAGGATGGAGAGGGGATGGGCCTGGGTCCTCCTCTGACTGCCCAGCTGGCCTCTGCCCTCATCCAGCCTCCTCCACAACCTCTGGAGCTACATTTCCACTCCCTGTTAGCTGCTCCTCCTCTCCCTCAGGGTCAGTCTCCACTAGGGGCATGACAACAACTGACATGGTTGAGGTGCCAGCAGTTAATCTCCAGTGGTAGATTTGGTCAAGCCAAGGATACTATCAACCTCTGGCACCAGTTCCTCTGGAACATAGGATAATTGACATGGGGACATGTTTTTTACTCTCCTTCATATGTTACTGAATTTGCTGCCTGTTATGTTGGCTCAGCCACTCCTTGTTTAAGAGAATGTGGATCTCAGAACTTTAAATTCTATTCATTTATCCATGTTATTGAGTTTTGTTTTGTTTTTATAGCAGAATTGACCTACTTCCATCAGATATATGGCCTCTATTCACCCCATTTTTGCTTCCTAGGGGACGCTGGTGAACAAGCCATAAGACAAATCCTGGACGAAGCAGGAAACGTTGGAGAATTGTGCGCAGGTAAAGAACGCCAGGAGATTCTAGGCACTTGCAAAATGTTGGGCCAGCTGACGGATCAACTAGCTGATCTTCGAGCCAGGTAACCAACAAATAGAAAACTTTGTCTTTCTTTAAAAAAAAAAAAAAAGCTACACCCACAGGAGTATTATACCCACAAACCCCTGAACACCCACAAACTCCAAGACCAATAAACACAGACCAAGACTCCCAACCAACCAGGATGTAGAAAAAACCATCCTGGGACAACAGTAGGCTAGCTTCAAAATTAAAACTAACGGCTGTGATAGCCTGACCCACATACGAACTCAATACAGAAGCCTGATGATGGCAGATGAGATTCTGCCGAAATGTTGCTACAACTTTAAAAGCACAACTATAATGATGTGGGAAAATACCCGAACAGAGCTGAATAACATACATACATACATGCACACATACATGCCACCAAAAAAGGCACCAGGTCTTATTTTGGGGGGATGCCATCCACTGACTAAAATCACTTCCACGCATCGCTCCCAGCCTTCTTTTCCAGTGGTGGTATTCTACTGGTTCTGCCGAGCTGGTCGTGGTGATGAACAATGGAGGTTCTCTCCTTCACTTTGCTGTTGGGCCCACCTGCTCAGTTGGGCTCACCTTTATCCTCTGCCTTTGAAGTGCAGCTGCTTTGCGTGGCACAGCAGAGTGCCACGCGCCAACTGCTGAAGCGACCGGGGGAGTGCAGGCTTGCAGAAGGTGAGTTGGAACACCTCTGCGCCTGCACAAAATGCACATTTGACCCATGCGTGCATGCAAAATGTGTGCACGTGCACAAAGTGTGCCCACCAAGCCACGCCCATCGAACTGGTGGTAAAACTTTTTGAATCTCACCACTATCCTTTTTGCTGTTAGAGGCCTTTAGGAATTTCTTCTGCAGCTGGCAAGGCTTTCCTGAAGGCCTCTGCAGCCAATAACAGAGTTTTGGATCAATCAAGAGCTTTGTTATCAGCTACAGAGGCCTATAGGAAAGCCTTGCCAGCCTTGCCGGCTGCAGGAGAAATGGGACAGCAGGGCAAGTGTCAGGATGTGCAACGCCTGACTACAACTGTCCAAAGGTAAGTAGTAGGGCACCTTCACCACCCCTATCCCCACCCTAGCTTAATTTTTACCCATGCACTCTGGAGTGGGTGGGGTCTTAATTGGGGCTTATTTTCGGGATAGGGCTTATATTGGGCGCACATGTAAAAAATCAAGCTAGGACTTACTTTCAGGGTAGGTCGTATTTTCAGGGAAACAGGGAAGAGGTGGAAATAACTTGTTCAACTTTCCCAGCATTTTGCTTGTCAAATTTTCATGGAGAATTTCCATCAGTTTACAGTTGCTGGATTATGTAAAGAAAACAAATACAAGTATTCCTTGACCTAAAACCATCGCTTAACAACTGTTTGAAGTTGTGACATACCCCTCTAAACCTACTTACGACTGATTTCGGCCACATTGCCTCCCCCACAGTCATGTGATTGTACTTTGGGCAATATTGTGAGGGTTCCTCATGATGAATAATTTCTCTTCCCTAAGTAGCTCGAAGATGAAAGGTCCATAATCCAGAAGATGGCAGATAGCGGGGTGGTGTTCTATTATTTAGTTAGTTTGGGGAGGTTTGGTCTTATCTAAGCAGCCCTGCCCTATATCCCATCACTCTGGATCCTACCTTGGCTCGGTCTGAATTCTGTGTACCCAGGTCAACTGTGGCAAATGTATCTGGGGATTTATATGTCTTTTTTCTCCCCTTGAACAGGGGACAAGGTACCACTCCTCTCGCCATGCAGAAAGCTCAGCAGATTGCTCAAGGGCTGGACTTACTAACCGCGAAAGTGGAAAACGCAGCTCGCAAGCTGGAGGCCATGACCAACTCTAAGCAGGCCATAGCCAAGAAGATTGATGCTGCTCAGGTACTCACAGCCTTTGCCGTGAAGAGGGAAGGGTGGTGGATGCCCTTAAAATGATTTCTGATTTCCAATGTATAATGATTTTTGTTGTTGGAATGATGTCAGCTTTGGAAGCCATATTTTATGTAGAACCTTCGAAGCTGCCACATTTTAGTGCCTAGGAATTTTGGAGGGGGAATTTCATAGAGTGGTAGAAGATTCGACTCAATAACATTCTTTTCTCAGAAAGTCAAGGACAAGTTACCTTGCACCTGGAGAGGAGTGTCTGGAGGAATGTCTCCAGTTGGGAAGATGGTTGGTTGAGCCATGTGATGGATTGGGGGGTGCAGGGGACGGATCTTTGAATTTCAGTTGGGAAGGGAAAACCTGGAACTCTCAGATTCCCAGACGTGCCAATATGACTTCTTTAATCAGTTCTTACTTGGATGAATTTTGTTTCTGAGTGCTGAATGAAATGGGAAGTTTCATTGGAAATCTGACAAATAATTTGAGAATGATTGAATTTAACAATTGCAGATCTTATGTATTCTTCCTATCGGCTTCCTGTAAATTCACTTTTTGCCTGAACCTTGAGATAGACATTGGGCTACCCCAAGAAAATGTGGGCTGCATTATCTGCCCGTTAAATAACTTTTGACCCGAACAGCATTTCAGTGTTAGGAGATTCAAAGATTACAAGCAGGCCAGTGGTGGTATTTTACTGGTTTGGCCTGGTTCTCCGGAGCCGGTAGCAGTGATGAGCAGCAGAGACCAAACTGGTTCTCTCCTCCACTCTGCTGTCGGGCCCACCCACCCACCCTAGCTCCCATACTCACCTTCATCCTCTGAATTTGAAGCACAGCTGCTTTGTGTGGCACAGAATAGCGTTGCGCGGCAGCTGCTGAAGCAATTGGGAGAGTGCAGGCTTGCAGAAGGTGAGTTAGAATGCCTCTGCGCCTGTGCAAAGTGTACGTTTGGTGCACGCACTCACACAAAGTATGTGCACGTGCCTAAAGCGTGCCCACTAAGCTATGCCCACCTAACTGGTGATAAAAATGTTTGAATCCCACCACTGAAGCAGATCCCTGTTGACCCCTCTTTCTCTTGATGAAGAGCTGGCTGGCAGATCCTAACGGGGGCAGCGAAGGAGAAGAGCACATCCGGGGCATTATGGCAGAAGCCAGGAAAATCGCAGAACTCTGTGAAGACCCCAAAGAGAGAGATGACATTTTGCGGTCCTTGGGCGAGATTTCTGCTTTGACAGCTAAATTGTCTGACCTTCGGAAACAGTATGTTTTTTATCTATTTATTTTATTTTGCCAAAGGCTTCCAATATAACAGAAACAAGAATAAACATAAGTTTAAATACAAGAAATAGGAACTATTGGAGACAATAGGACAGGGATGGTAGGCACGATTGTGCGCTTCTGCATGCCCCTTACAGACCTCTTAGGAATGGGGTGAGGTTAATAGTGGATAGTTTGAGGGTAAAGGAGTGGGGGTTTGAGCAGGTGAGAACAGAATCAAGTAGTAAGTTCGAGAGATTGACCACTCTGTTGCTGAAATCATACTTCCTGCAATCGAGTTTGGAGTGGTTTACATTTAGTTTATATCTGTTGTGTGCTCTTGTGTTGTTGTTAAAGCTGAAATATTCATTAACTGGTAACATATGATTTTATGTACTATGCTTAAGTATGTATTGACCTCTTTTGTGGATATCCAAAAAATCTCTGTGCTTCAGTGGCCTGACTCCCACCTCTATGTCCCATTGCTTCAAGCAGGCTTTCCTAAAACTCTTGACAAGATGCATGGACTTCAACTCCCGCAATTCCTCGGCGGGCATTCTGGGAGTTGAAGTTCATGCATCTTAACATTGCCAAGATGGGCAAACCCAGTGTCATGTTGGAATAGCATGGGCTCCGCATGGCTGCTGAGTAACATGTTATTTGTGGAGATAAGAAGTTCTATAGCTGTGGTGGAGATGTTGTGGTTTGCCACCAGACTGTGCAGATGGCAGTGGAATCAGACAGTTGGGAAGAACAGGGACCAGTCTGGAAGTCTGGAGAGGACTCAGATGAGGGTCCTGCATCTGATACAGAGATGGGGCCGGGACCATCTGGTATTTGTGTGCTGACTCCAGAGCCTCCGGAGTCTGGCAGCAGTAAGGCAGAGGAGCAAGGGAAGCCTGTTCCCAGTGCATGTGTGCAACAGAGCTGCTGTAAGGCAAGAGCAGGTGAAACAAAAGGGGCGACTCGGGAGTAAGGCTTTGAGTTGATCACCCCTCCCCTAAGGTATAAAGTAAAGGCAAAGATGGAGAAACCTTTGCAGGAAGCAAGGTCGTTCGCTTTGTTCGGATTAAGCCTTGAAGCTCTGGGTGGACTTTGTACTTTGATTGGGTTTTTTTTTGCAGTTAGTTTGGCACTTTAGTTGTTGGCGGCACTTCAAAGGAGAGAAAGGTGGGTGATTATCTTGAGGGACTGTTTGGGACTCATTACGGGCTGGGAATGAATATAATTCCCAGTACTGAAATAAAACAAGAGTTGTTTGGACTAAGCGTGCATTTAATTACGGTCTCAGGAAGCCTTGGTCAGAACAGGAGAACCTATGACACATGTACCAGAGATGGTACACAGAGCCATCTCTCTAGGGACGTGAGCCATCACCCCAGTTCAGCTGGCCAGTTGGTCTTCGGGTCTCTGCTGCGCATGCGGGGGAGGCCAAGGTGCATGCAGGGGGCAGGGGGGCACATGTACAGGAGACGTGCGTGCATGCATGGGAGAGGCATGCATGCATTGCATTTTGGCGATGCGCATGCATGCTTTGGGCATTTGGTGTCAAAAAGGTTAGCCATCGTTGCTCCATAGGCATATGAACAGTGAGCATTCAAGGGTTCCTAGATATCTCTGATAATTCAGAGCAAGACAGGGGAAAAAAGATGAATTTCCTTGCACTTTCAAGCTATAATTCAAATTGTGATGCCCACTTTATGCAACCCCCTCCCCTTAAGTGAGGCTGGCTCCACCCCTACCGAACTCTCAGACGTCCCTGAAAACTTGGCTGTGCCATCATGCTCAGGAGATCCCAGGGGACTGATGAGATATTTTAATAACATCTGCTCTTTGCCTGAAATTTGTGTTTTTTAAAAAATAATAATATTTAAATTATATTAATATTTAAATACAAATAAATTAATATTTGAATAATATTTAAGTTGTGACTGCTGGATTGATGGTAGACTCCATATCCCTGCTCTGTACTCATCCATTATTTTGTTATCATTTTGGTGTATTTTTTTTTCATTGTTTATATTATTACTGTATTATTTTACTTCTGGTTACATTCTTTTCATTTCTTCATTTTTATTGTTGTAAGAGTAGAATAGCCCCACAGTGAGCTAGGTGGCAAACAAATTTAACAAAAATAAATCAAGAAATCAATTGCTTTTTGCCTTGATGTGTATGCTGACTTGATGTATGTGAGATGAGCAGTTATACAAATTCAATGCATGAATGAATGAATGAACAATCCAGTATTGTTTGGCGCAGGGATTGCCAACCTTTTGGACCTCAGGGACCACCAAACTCATAATCTTAAATCCCACGGACCACTAATATGAATTTTGACTGACGGTGGCTTGCTGAGGTTGGTGGGAGAGTTGGTCCCATATTCCAGAGCTGCAAGAGTCACAGGACTGGCCCTTTGATCATCCTGGAGCAGCTCCTCTAGTCCATGGCAGGCTGGTGCACCCAGGTAGAGGAGCATCTGCTCTGGGATGACCAAAGGGTCAGTCCTGTGACTCCTGCAGCTCTGGAATATGGGACCGACTTTCCCACCAATGTCACCAAGCCACCCGGGGGGTGGATTTCCCTCCCCGGCCGTTGGTCTTACCTTCCAGTTCCAGCTTGTGTGGCTCCACTGAAGGTAAGGTTTGTGCTCGACTGAAGGGTGGGGACCAGCCATGTGGGCGACGGAGCTTTGTGTTCCCACGTAGCCTGGATTAATTGCTTTGGGGAGGGACATTTCTCTGCGGACCACCAAAATTTTCTCATGGACCACCATTGGTCCCCGCCCCACCAGTTGGCAACCACTGGTTTGGTGGACACTTTGAGAATTGGGATAAAACTGAGATAGGTTTGCATTTTTAGTCAGACTTCCTCTTCTTAAGATGTGTCTAAGCCAATTCTCCAGTCAACAGCAGTGTAAATCCAACCTTAATGACATTTTTTTGTCCCCCCCCCCCCCCCCCCCCGGCTTACGATTTTTGTTTCTCCTTGTAAATGTAAACTCTTATCACCACTTAACAAATCCATCGGGCATTGTTAAAGTTTAATGAACAGCAGTACTTATAAGGTTATAGGTAGGTGATTCACAGTTCTTGCCCTTAAACTTTGTCTTCTTAATGGGCCTCTTTAACAAGGTTTATTTAACAGCTGTTTCTTTTCCCCCAATAGTGGGAAAGGTGACTCTCCAGAAGCCCGGGCATTAGCCAAGCAAATAGCAACATCACTTCAGAATTTGCAATCCAAAACCAACAAAGCTGTTGCCAACAGCAGACCCGTCAAGCCGGCTGTTCATTTGGAAGGCAAGATTGAGCAAGCTCAAAGATGGATAGACAACCCTAGCGTGGATGATCGAGGTGTAGGTAAGCTGTGTAAAAAAAAAAAAATCACTTCCTAAGAAAGAATGAGCAACAAGGTCTTGATGATTCACAATCTGGTAACATTGGGGAAAAGTGGGGAGGGTGCGCGATGGCTCAGTGGTTAAAGATGCTGAGCTGGTCAGCTGGAAAGCTGGCAGTCCGGATTTGAAACCCAAGCACTGCATGACAGGGTGAGCTCCTGTGCTTTGCTCCACCTCCTGCCCACCTAGCAGTTCGAAAGCATGCAAATGTGAGTAGATCAATAGGTACCACTTTGGTGGGAAAGAAACAGTGCCCGTGCGTCTCAGTGTAGTAGATAGATAGCACTCATAGATAGCAGTGATGGGTTTCCAAATGGTTTCCTACCAGTTCTGTACACACTTTGTGCGTGCATGGAGGGCTCTAAAACCAACCTCTGTCAATGCTGGTAAGCTGAGTTGTTTTTTTAGCTCAGCTGAAGCGGGGCAATCTGCGCTGCCCGCGAATCAGATGAGCTAAAATACAAGGGAATATAGGAGAGGTAATGACGGGGGTGAGTAGGCGGAGCCAACCAGAGGTAGCAGTTGCTGGTTCTCCGAACTAGTGAAAATTTCCGCTATCGGTATGTCAGAACCGGTCCGAACTGGCTGAATCCCACCTCCGATAGATAGCCAAGCTGGCCACATGATCATAGAAGCGTCTTTGGACAATGTTGGCTCTCTCAGCCAAGAAAGGGAGATGAGCCGTGCCCTCGAGAGTCAGACACGCCTGGAGATGGGAAACCTTTACCTTTTAACATTGGAAGGGGGGGGGGGCTTTCCTGCAACGGCCTACCTTTACAGCTTGATTTTACTCCACCCCTAATTTTCCTTTTTGCACAGCTTTTTTCTCTTACCGTATCCATGAACCAAGAACACAGCTGACAGAAAGGTGAATTGGTCTTTTTTTTTTTTTTTTTTCCATGCAGGCCAGGCTGCCCTCCGGGGACTGGTGGCCGAAGGGCGCCGCCTTGCCAACGTCATGATGGGGCCCTACCGCCAGGACTTGCTTGCCAAGTGTGACCGGGTGGAGCAGCTCACTGCCCAACTGGCTGATTTGGCTGCAAGAGGGGAAGGGGACTCTCCACAAGCCAGAGCCGTGGCTCTTCAGCTGCAGGAATCGTTGAAGGTAAAAAAAAAGAGGAGGAGGGGGTTCGAAGCACATTTTTTTTAGCGAGGGGCTCTCTGCCCTCATGACGGGCTGGGTGGGCGTGGCTGGGTGGTCATGTGTCTGAGTGGGTGGGGCCAACTCAACGGCGCTTCGTTGCCTTAATTACCTTAAAAAAGAAAAGAAAAAAAAGACAATATACCAAAAAGTTGTTCATTATTTTGTGCATTTAATACTTCAATAAAAGACTGGGTGAAACCAGGCTTAATAGCAGTGCCTGCGAGAGGGATCTTGGAGTCTTAGTGGAGTTTCTGGTGAGTTACATGATTCTTATTATTTGGGAATTAATCCCCCTCGGAGGCTGGTGGCGATGTTATCTGATGGATCTCCTTTGCAAGCGCTTGTGGATTGTTTATCCAGAGTAGGTTCACCCCCTCTTCTTTGCAGCAGCCCCTTAAATATTGGAACACTGCTGTCATGTCACCCTTTTCATTAGATACATCTCTCAGTGTGAAATGTCTTGATTCTTGTTCAGGATCTTAAATCAAAGATGCAAGAGGCTATGACCCAGGAAGTATCGGAAGTGTTCAGTGATACCACCACCCCAGTCAAGCTGTTGGCAGTAGCAGCCACTGCTCCTCCAGATGCTCCCAACAGGAATGAGGTGAGTGGCCAGCAGAAATTTTAATTTCTGCCCTTCCGACCTGTTCTGCTCTTAAGTGGCATAACTATAGTTGTTTGAAAGATGCCAGCCTTTGAGGATTCTATATCAATGAACTAATGGGACTTCCCCCCCACCCCCCCAAATAATACTTCGTTTCTGAGTCCAACATTTTATTTTATTTCTTAAATTAAAGTCAACTTTTGTAAACTTGGTCATACGTAATTTAATTGGACAGGACAAAATCAGTGGCCTTCAAAGTTAGGTTTGTATCAGGCGCAAAGTAGTTAGAAGGCAGGGTTCAAATGAATGCAGGTTTAATGCCTGCTAACACTTTCTAGAAGAATCTGAACCATTAATCACCATCCTATTCTTTTAACGACCCCATAATCCCTTGTGGGGTGAAGTCTGGCCAACCGAACAGCAGAGTGTTTACTGGCCGGATGCCCTTCCTGTCACCAGTGTGGAGTGTTGTTCAGCAGATATATTCTCATTGTGCCCAGAGAGAGAGAAATATCTGTCTCTACCAGTGGTGGTATTCGACCAGTTCTGCCTGGGTTCTGGAGAGCCGGTAGGAGTGATGAACAGAAGAGACCAAACCAGTTCTCTCCATCGCTCTGCTTATTGGGCCCACCCAAGCTCCCATGCTCCCCTTTATCCTCTGAATTTGAAGCGCAGTTGCTTTGCGCGGCACAGAAGCATGCAGCTGCTGAAGTGACCGGGATCGTGCAGGCTTGCAGGGAGGCGAGTTAGAATGCCTCTGCAACTATGCCAAGTGCATGTTTGGTGCGTGCGTGCATGCATGCAAAGTGTGCCCACCAAGCCACGACCGCCGAACCCGTGGCAGAAATATTTGAATCCCACCTCGGATTGAACTCACAGTACCCAGATTGTGAGGCAAGAGCTCCACCTTTAGCTACCGCACCACCAATCCAAACTACGAATGATCAAAGCAAACTGGTGGTAGTTAAGAGTCAAAGGAATGCAAGGCGGGCTGTACTTTGATCCCTCATGGGTGCAAAAGGACTCAAAGCTGATGACATACTTGACCTGTCTCTCGTGCTCAGTCTGGTCGGATCCTACAGTTTGACAACTAAGCAATGTATTTTATTGACCCAGTTCTCTGCACCCCTAAATCTAGGGTCAAAGCTCTCCATATTTCCATTTGTCTTCCATGTTATGCTCAACTTTCAGTTTCCAAGCAGTCCTCAACTCTCTCATACACTGACAGGACGCTAGCCAGATGAATACCAATGGAAGCTGGTAGGCAGTGGCAGATTATTTTTTTCTTCCTTATTTTCCTCCCCAAAAACTAAGCCTAGCCACCTAGTTTTGTAGCGAAGCACACTGTAAGTATCGAGCTAGTATAACTATAATCATTAAAAGCACTAAAAATATGAATGAGTTAAATACACACAAAAAAAGGGAATTGTACTGTATTGTAGCATTGTTAGAGCTTTTAATCTATCTGTATTATAGAATTTAATAAACGGGATAATTTTTGGTACAGTATTTGAGAAGTTTTTTTTTTGTTTTTTTTTGGTAAATATTATACCCGGACAAAACGTTGTATGAATAAAATCTAGTTTTTTTTAAAAAAAGGAAGAACTGAGGTCAAGTGGGCTGGTTCGAGTTGGTCCTGGATCAGTTTAAACTCTTGAGCCTCTTCCGGTTTGTGAAAAGTTATGGGGGGGGCACTTCATCTTTCAGGTCTTTGAAGAAAGGGCAGCCAACTTTGAGAACCACGCAGCGAGGCTGGGGGCGACTGCGGAAAAGGCGGCAGCCGTCGGGACAGCCAACAAAAGTACCGTGGAGGGCATCCAAGCGACCGTGAAATCAGCAAGAGAACTGACACCTCAGGTGGGCCCTCTCTCTTTGACTTTTTCTTTCTTTTTCTTTTTGTCTTTCTTTCTTTCTTTCTTTCTTTCTTTCTTT
>BLBF01000016.1:4371875-4429643 GCA_015471245.1 Laticauda colubrina
GTTTCTCTCTTTCTATGACTCTCTTTCTTTCTCTGACTCTGTTTCTCGATCTGTCTCTCTCTCTCTCTGTGCGTCTCTCTCTGTCTCTGACTCTTTCTCTCTTTCTCTGACTCTTTGTCTGTCTGTCTGTCTGTCTCTCTCTCTCTCTTTGATTCTTTCTTTGTTGTCCTTCCTGAGATGCCTTTCTATCTGCAGGTGGTGTCTGCTGCTCGCATCCTCCTGAGGAATCCTGGAAATCAAGCCGCTTATGAACATTTTGAAACCATGAAGAACCAATGGATCGATAATGTGGAAAAAATGACAGGTGAAATAAAGGGCCAGTTGGCCAAATATTATTTTACAGTGAATGTTCGTATAGCCCTTAGTCACGTGATTAAGCAAAGAAATATGGTCTCCTTTCTGCCTTTCGAAATTCCATCCAAACTCTCCATGATTCAGGATTACTTTTTTTAATTAAACTAGTTTTCAGAGATTCTACCTTTTTTTCTTCTCTGAATATAAACATAATGCACTCCTAATTTAACCACTCATTAAACCCATTAATAATGAAGGATATTATAAAATTCATGAATGTGGAAACATTCTGGTGGCAAGAAAAGATAGTTAAGACAGTAGAGCAGAGCAGAATTCTTGGTATCCCACATTTGGAGGAGTATCCCATCTTGTTTCTATCGGGCAGAATGACCAACTCAGAGGTGTCCAGCCTAGACAACTTTTAAGACTCATGGATTTCAACTCTCAGAATTCACCAGCCAGCCAAGCTGGCTGAGGAATTCTGGGAATTGAGGTCCACAAGTGTTAAAGTTGTCTAAGTTGGACATCCCTGGTCTAACCTGTTCAGCCACATGATGTGATGACCCAGGGCGTGGCACAAAGGCAACACAGTCAGAGAATAAGAATGAGTTCCTTTATTATCTCCAACTTTGCCCCCAATGTCCCAGTTATCTTCCGGTCTAAAGAAAAACACTCCCCCCAACCTGCAATAGCCTTTGGCTGCAGATGTTCCAATTCAAACATTGTAAACTGAAAACTTTAAACTATAAATACAACAAGGCAAGATAAGGTAATAAATCTGGCAGGGCAAGATAAAGCATAAGATAAATTCAATGTTCGTTCCCAACAACCGGCCCTCCCATCTACGTCTCCTTTAAACACCATCCTCAGGTGTGCCTTGTGAAGGGAATCAGGGTCCTCTTCTCCCCCATAAACCATGTTGCTCTCTTCTCCAATCTTCCGTGCATGCCCTCGGATGAAGAGGGGGTGAACCTTGGTCTTCCTCTGAACTCTCTCTCTCTTGTTCTACCTCTCTCCTGCTCTGCCCAGCCTGACTTTGCCCTTCCCCAGTTTCCTCCACAGCCAATGGAGCCATATGCCCACTCCCTGATGGCTGTTTGTCTTTCTCCTCAGATTCAGACTCTGACGGGGGCCTGACACATAATGAGTAAGGGAAGTTCGATCTGGAGCAACCCTTGGGAAATGCATGTTTGTAAAAGGAGGTAAATTTTTGAAATTTGCCATTCCAGGCTTAGTGGATGAAGCCATTGACACCAAATCCCTCTTGGATGCCTCCGAAGAAGCCATTAAAAAAGACCTGGACAAGTGCAAAGTGGCAATGGCCAACGTTCAGCCCCAGATGCTGGTTGCGGGGGCCACCAGCATTGCCCGGCGAGCTAACCGTATCCTGCTGGTGGCCAAAAAAGAGGTGGAAAACTCAGAAGATCCTAAATTCCGTGAAGCTATTAAAGCTGCCTCAGATGACCTGAGCAAGACCATTTCGCCGATGGTGATGGATGCAAAAGCCGTGGCAGGCAACATCTCTGACCCTGGTGAGTCTTCACTGGTGGATTCAAACAGTCTGGGTTTTGAAGCTTGTTCCTGAGGAAGTAAGTACACAATTACTGTATTTGGGTGGCACAAAGGCAACATAGTCACTTCTTAATTATGTCCCTTTAATACCTCCAACTTTGCCCTCAATGTCCAGTTACCTTCGGCTGGAGAAAAAACTCTCCCAAGAACAGTTTTTAAATGAAGGAAATTCAGTCTGAAAACAAAGTATATATAAACTGTAAATAAAAATCCACATAAAGCACACTGCAACAATTAACTGGACAGGGCAGGATAAGGTATTGCAGGCTTCAAAGGCCAACAAAACACACACAGTTGGGAAGATGCCAAGAACCCAGATAAACCTCGACAATACCTGATAACTCATAATTTCCTTCCAAACAAATTGCTGTGCGCCGCTTCCCTTTTTAAACACTCTTTTTCCAGTTGCAGCTAATGAAGAGAATCAGGGCCCTTTCCTCCCCCATAAGCCACACAACTCACGTTGCTTTTTTCTCTGTTCCTCCCTGCTTGGGGGTGGACCTGGATCTTCCTCTGAATTCCCTCTGCCTTGCTGTACCTCTCCCCTGCTCTGCCCAGCCGGATTGTGCACTTCCCCAGTTTTTTCCACAGCCAACGGAGCCACATTTCCACTCGCTGTCAGCTGCTCGGCCTCCCCCTCAGAATCAGATTCCAACAGGGGCATGACATGCTGACAGCTTGTGAGCTTGATTGAATAGTGTAGCATAAGAAGCCACCGCCAAATTGTGAGAGAACTTTTTTCAAGAGTTTCTACCCATCCAATCTGATCCAATAGATTGGGCCGGTTGCAGCTCCTATCAGCCAAATATTCCAAAATTCCAACTGGCGGGAACTAGAAGATGGACTTTCTCTATTCTAGCCGCTATCTGATAGAATGGTCTCCCCATGGAAATTAAATGGCCCGTTGACTCTGTTGGCCTTTCACAAGGCTTTAAAAACTGGGCAGTGTTTCCCCAGCGCTGGCACTTAGAATGTGCAAAGGGCTTATTACTCCTCTAAACTATTAATGGCTCTATCATCATGGCTGTACTTACATGAAGTTTTTATCATTTTAAAGATATTCAATTATTTTAATGGGTTTTAGAAATTTAGAATTGTAAGGTGCCCAGGCTTGGCTGGGTTGGGCAGCTATAGAAATTGAATGAGTGAGTGAGTGAGTGAATGAGTGAGTGAGTGAATGAATGAATGAATGAGATCAGTGTAGGTCTGTTGATGTATCTCTCGTCAAATAGCTGTTTGAGTAACACAAGATCCGTTGCTGGGGGCTGAAAAATGGAAAGTTGTCCTGTGCGAAAGATCAAGTCCACAGGTGAAGTTTCACTTAAATGGATTTATTGCTAAAAAGCCTATGCGTAGGGGTCTTCTCAACAAACAGCATTTGCTTAGAGTTACATAAAAGTCAGTTCAAGGGAAGTTACTTTGCTTGTGGCTATGTTGGGATTCTAACCAATCCCTCACTTAACTCTGCTCCCAGGTTCTGCCACTCTTCCTCCAACATTTAAGTTTTATAATTGCTTTGTTTCTTTTTCTTATCACTGTCCCCTTTTCTCCTGAGTCTCTTAACTTCCCTGGAGAGTTTTGTATATTTTGGATTCAGGTGGTGCCGAGTTGGTGCCCAAAGCTGGTGTGAACTGCTAGATTAAAACACTTTTGCTACCAACGCTTTAAAATAATCTCTCTTTTCTGTGTGTGTGCCAGGTTTGCAGAAGAACTTTCTTGATTCTGGATACAGGATACTAGGAGCTGTAGCCAAAGTCCGAGAAGCCTTCCAGCCACAGGAGCCAGATTTCCCCCCTCCTCCTCCTGACCTCGAACAACTCCACGTAAGGAGCCATTAACTAGCTTTGTTGATGAAGGAGAGAATCCAAATCTGCAGCTGTCTTGTTTTGAGCTGGGTTTTTCAAACTTGGCAACTTTAACATGACTGGACTTCCAGGATTGGAGAAATACTGGGTTACAGCATGTTTGTGTGTTTGTACTGCATTTTCCTGAAAATAAGACCCTGTCTTATATTTTTTGCCACCAAATAAGGCACCAGGTCTTATTTTTGGGGATGCATCCAGTGACTAATCTCACTTGCACACATCGTCCCCAGCCTCCTTTTCACTGTCAGAGGCCTTCAGGATTTTTTTTCTGTAGCTGGCAAGGCTTTTCTAAAGGACTCTGCAGCCAATAACAGAGCTCTGGATCAATCTAACAAACAAAAGACCCATTTGTGGCAGAGTTTGGGGGAGAGAAAGAAAGACTTCTGCTGTTTCTGTTGTTTTCCTTGCATGAAGCCAAAAGTTTCTCTCCCTCTCTCTCCCCCTGAGAACAGAGCTGGAGACGGTATCCTGCAATCCCAAATAAAGAATGATCGATCAGTAGGAAAACAGGGTGGGGAATTTTCCTGCAGACTTTTTGGGGGATTTTCCCAGGGTCTCTGCTGCTTCTGGAGCTCCGGGATGACCAAAGGGCCAGTCTTGTGCCTACTGCAGCTCTGGAATATGGGACCGACTTTCCCACCAATGTCAGCAAGCCACCATCAGTCAAAATTCATATTAGTGGTCTGCGGGATTTAAAATTATGAGTTTGGTGGTCTCTGAGGTCCAAAAGATTGGTGACCCCTGTTCTATAGGCTACCTTTGCTTCAGAATCTCTCCAGTAATTAAAAAACAACAACAACTTTGAAGAGCCCTGATTTAAATTGTGCTGTCTGTGATCCTCAGAGATTGATGTGAAAAAGCCCTCTTGAATCCTGGGGGGAGGGTGGATGCATATGAAAGGTTGCCCACTAAGAGGGGGCTCCCTTGGCTCCTCCTTTTTTCCTGATATATTATGCAAGTTATCAATTCAGAAAACCCCAGTGAAATATGAAGGAGATGTCTCTTAACAATTAGGAGATAATTATAGACGAATGTGCACAAAGTAATTTTTTTTTTCACTTTGCCCTCAGCCCTTCTGAGTCCTAACAAACAACTCTTGTTGTAAACATCAACTAACAACAGGCATTACTCTGAATTTGGCAAACGGGCCCAAAAAGCATGAACATGTCCCATCGTGGAATTTGCTATGGATCCGGCTATTGAAACCCCAAATGTTTCTTTTCGTCAGCTCACCGATGAACTTGCTCCTCCGAAGCCCCCTCTGCCTGAAGGGGAGGTTCCTCCCCCCCGCCCCCCACCCCCCGAAGAGAAGGATGAAGAGTTCCCAGAGCAGAAGGCCGGAGAGGTGCTTAACCAACCCATGATGATGGCTGCCAGGCAGCTCCACGACGAAGCCAGAAAATGGTCCAGCAAGGTAGGTCCTTAACCTAGACCTCTGGGTTGATGCTTTCTTGGCCTAGAATGATGCCCTTCAAGGAGGACTCTGCATTGTAGATTAGAATTCTTCTCATCCTACCATTTCCAGGACTTGTTTCCTTCTTGTCTTGCTTCAGGCGTGTGAACTTTGGAGTGTTTTGTGCGGTTGGATTTTTCTGGGTTGGAAAAAAAATAAAAGAGATGTCAGGCCACGAAGTAGGCAGAGAATCTAGGGCCGGTTCTTCTCTTTTGAAGCTTTTTTCTTGGAGGTGGCTGTTGAAAGGATCCATTGGACCCACTTCAACAAGGCAGGGATCTCAATTTGAATCAAATAGTCTTCTCCCCAGTGGTGGGATTCTCACAGTTTCCCTTCCGGTTTGGTGATCGTGCACTTTGCACACGCGTGCAGCTTTCCAAACACCAGCTGAGGTCCCGCTGCTTCAATCAGCTGAGAGGATAAAGAAAAGAAAAGCCCAGGGGTGGGCTGGAGGGCTGATCCTGCACTTTTCTCTTCTATCTCCTCTCAGCTGGTCATTGGAGGTTTTTTTTTATTATCGGTTTGGTGGTTTGGCTAAACTGGTCTGAACCGGTAGCATTTCACCACTGCTCCTTTATATATCCTAGGAATGATGGAGTCTCGCTTCCATTTTGCTTTGGGGTGTGTGTTTCTGAATGCTCTCTCTTTAAATATATTTTACTTATTCACAATGCTTGTAGGTCGCCTCGCTTATAAGACTCCAGGCAGTGTCCTGCAGGAGAAGCACGTGGAACAAAATAAAATAATAATGCTTTACTTGTTTTGCAGAGCTAGAAAGGAGCTAGTTATATGAACCTCGGAAACTTCCTCTGGCTTTGTTTTTGCATATTACCCCAAGGCACTGAAATGCTGCCATAAAATACAGCATTGTATTAGGATGTTTTGGAAAAAAAAAATAAGAAAGTCTCAGTGAAGCACAGAAAAGTGGGATTACAATCAACTATGCTAAGAGAAAAAGAAGTCTCTGTATGCATACATTATGCATGCAAAACGCTAAACTTTTAAAAAGCCTTCTCTTTTTTTCCTTAGATACAGAAAAGGCTCCATCCAGAACTAGCTTTCAGAGAGGCTTCTGAACGGAAGGTGTTTTAGTTCCTCCTCCATGTTTTGACTCCCAAGTACTCTCATATTCTCATGGATTGCGAAAATGGTTGGACAGGAGGGGAAAAATAAACCAGCAATTGAGATGCTTGGTTTCTGTGCCGTTCTAGACACCATTTATACAGTTTGATTATGCAATTTTCCCTGTGCAATGGGGAATGGACCCCCTGATGCCTGAGACCAGAAGGAAATAGTCCTTTTTTTTTTTTTTTTCTAGGTAGCCTGGTCTTCTTGTTTTATTGCATAGTAGAAAGTTGCAGGGAGCTTTCAGAGAGGAAGGATAAAAAACACAGTTGTAGATCTGTGTGTGAGTGTGTGTGTAAAAAGAGTTGATAGAACATGGATGGAGATATACTAGTAGGACAGATAAAAGGAAAATAATGAAATACTCCAGTGTGGCTAGTATTGTCTGTCTAGAAAAAAATGGAGAACTAGAACAGAGCAACATTATTTTGTCTGGCTTTGAGCTTCCACACCCTTCCCAAGGTGAGATGCATCCCACAATGTGTGTCTGTAAGATTTAATGAGTCTCCCTCTTTTTTAAAAGTGGCAAGTCTACAAGAAGATGAGATGTTTGTGGATGTACATAACCTAGCATATGTTAATATTTTAAGTTACTGAAATGAAATATGGGATTTGTTCTCAGAATAATCTGAACAAAGTTTTCATCTTCTCTCCTTTTCTTTTCCTTCCCAAGTCGGCCTGTAATGTACCTAAGCTTCATCGGTTTCTCAAAATTTATCCTAAACGAGCATTCAATATGTACCTGGTTTTTCTCTGAATTCAGAAAATCATATCGTTTCTTATTTTAGACCCTATTTTCTTTCTCAAATCTTGTGTTGATGGAGAAGGCATAGAAATTGGGGACAACCTAAGAATTAACATAAAGTGACCAGAATAATAAACTAGATGTCATTTGCAAGTATGATAAATCCATTTTGTTTATTCATTCATTGTCTTCAAACTATAAATGATCACTTTCACCCCTTATAAAGGACTACTTTATTAAATACAGGTTTTGATTTTAGAAACTTAGAGCAGAATCTTTTTGTAACAATTAAAAATGAATTTTCTGAAATATGACGTGAATATTTTCTGCTGATGAAATTCAGCAGCATGCAAAACAAGGGGAGTCAAATGCAAAGTTGCCTACTTTATAAGACAAACGGGACAATCCAGACTGGTTTTTTGTTTGCTTTGGATAAAATGAATGGGTTTGACTTCTGAGTCTTTGCAAAGCTGCTGTTCTGATATATTTCTTTGAAATTTGTTGGGTTCCAAATGGTGCTGCTATACCAAAAGGGAAGGGAAAAATGATTTAGAGTGTTGAATTCAGCGATGGACATATCTTCCTCAATTTATATTGATCTCTGCAACCAGGGTGTTTATCCTAATTATGTTTGAAAATCTTGGTTATTGAAAGGGGACAATTAATTTCACTATTTGCGAAAATTCTGTTCCAGGATTGTTGCACAAAAATAAGAATTTTTGTGAGTTGGGTTAGCCAGTTGATATGCCTAAGGAACATGTCCAGGAAGTGCATCATCATTTATTTACGATCATTTCTTCAATCTGGTACAGAAATTTCTCACCTGGGATTATTATCTTTGTAAATCACATTCTGCCCCAAAAGTAAAACACTATGAGGTTTGTTTTTTAAAAAAATGAGCTTTCAAACAGCTTTGCACCATTTTATTTTAAAAAAATTGCAAAATGAAATGCTTTTATGAAGATGAGATTGTTACTAAGATTTGTCCAAGCTGAATGAATGAAAAGATCCATCTTTCCTTCAAGGCAGATTGTGGGAGATGCTACTTCTGTCTTTTAATTTTGATCTAGATCCACGTTGAAAAATCTTGTGCAATTTCTGGAATTCTGGATGAGGCTTCCAATGTGTCCACATGTAGTGCAAAATTTGAAATTTAATATTGCCTGTGACTCTTGCAGGTATTTTTGAAATTGGATTGGTTTTGTAATTTTAAAGACACCCACCTGATACTTTGAGAGATTGAATTTAGAGTTAAGTTTTCTCTTGAGTGCCTATTTTTAAAAGTTAAGTAGGCAAAAGTTGCTACTTTTGCAGTACCAACACAGATTGTAATTGTGTTAAAAATAATATGTCACACTGATTAGCTCTGACAACCTTTCAACAGTAAATCAAGCTATCATGAAAAAAGAGGTCAACTTAAAATAATGTCCAGAACTGTAGTGAGAAATTCACTGATTCATATTTCTGGTTTTTCCTCACAGTGCCAATTACCATTTCCTCCCCTTAGTAAATTGTAAATTTTGTAAATTGGATAAGTCTGCATTGAACAACAATATGTTGTTCAATGCAGACTTATCCAATTTACAAAGGTTTGTCCTTTTCTTTAACCCTTTCAAATCTTACTCTTATTGCTCTGGTTAATGATCATAATAATGATTGGATTGAAAAAAAAACTTAATTTGATCTTTGCTAGAATCTAAATGTATACACACAACTTTTTGACCTCTTTTTCTATTGGTCATCTTCAAACAGCATAAACCAGATCTCTGGAGAAAAATATAGTTCATGATTGCTCAGAAGTCTTGACAGGACAACAGAGATAGCAAGTAGCAAGTAATTCTGGATAGATACCTTTTAGTGATTATATACTGTATTACTTAATCTCTTGGAACTATGGTTTCATGGGTCATTGAACATTAATGACCCAAGTAAATAGATATTCTACATATTTAGCAGCCGTGTGTCTTTTTTTGAAGACAATTCCTTTCTACCTACCATACCTACTCCCGGATATATGGTTGGAAGAGCAGAGAAAGGGAGTTTGGAAATAAACTTTCTAGAGGCAGAATTCTTGATTTAATCATTCCTTTTATTCTCCTTCCCCCCCCCCCAAAAAAAAAAAAACAAAAACATGTCAGATTAACTCCAATATAAGAACAAGGCATGGTGCAGCCCGCTGAAATTTCAGTTTACAAACTAACATTTTGCTCATCAAGAAACTCAAAAGATGAATCCCAAAGGGATCACATTTATTTTGGGAGTCTGCTAAAATAATTGCACGTAGAAGTAAGCAGCTTTATCTTTCAGAATGGCAAATAGTTTAGCACTCAGAACCGTGGATGAAATAAGGGTCATCAGGAAGATAGCGAGTGACTGAATGACAGCAAAAATATGGTTGTATCTCAGGCCCCTGAAAACAGTAAATTTTGCCTTGTCTTTATCCCTTCCTTCCTGCCTTGTGTTCTGTGATGAACTGTCACTGCGATGGTTGCTAACAATAATACTGGGCTGTTTTGTTTTTAGGTACTTTGGGATGTGATTTGGGATACCGAAGCAAAAAAATAAATAAATATTAAATCTCTTTTTTGGATATTGTAGAACAACATTGTGGCAAAACAATCTTGCTCCATGTCATTAATCTTGCTCCACTAACAGAAACTTTCTGGTTTGCTCTGACACATTGTGCTACTAACATCACTTTCTGTCAGGTAATAGTGAACCCTGATTAATGTCCTTTAATGCTCTTTCTCTCATGGGATTGGGGGGGGGCACGAGATGTTGGCCGTTCTTTCCTCCTTCCATCATGCTTTGCTCTTCATCGTTGTCTTCTCCATGGCTGGGTCAGGACATGGGGAGGGTGTTGGGGTGAGAATGCCCATGTTCAGTCATCCCTGAACTCCTCTGGGCTGCAGGACAGCAGTGAACATGTTGCTCTGTCTATCAGCAACCTCACCTAACCCTGGCTCTAAAAAGAGATGTTTAGATTGAGCAAGCATGGAAGCGGTTGTGAAGCTTGCCTTCATTTTAACAAAGAACAGTGCATCCAGTTTTGATGACCACACTATAAAAAGATGTTGAGACTCTAGAAAGAGTGCAGAGAAGAACAACCAAGATGATTAGGGGACTGGAGGCTAAAACATATGAACAACAGTTGCAGGAACTGGCTAATCTAGTGAAGAGAAGGACCAGGGGAGACAGGATAGCAGTCTTCCAATATTTGAGGGGCTTCCACAGAGAGAAGGAAGGGGGTCAAGCTATTTTACAAAGCACCTGAAGGCCAGACAGGGAACAATGGATGGAAACTGATCAAGGAGAGATTCCACTTGGAAATAAGGAGGAATTTTCTGACAGTGAGAACAATCAACCGATGAAACAGAAGTCGCCTTCAGAGGTTGTGGGAGCTTCATCACTGGAGGCTTCCAAGAAGAGATAGATGACTGTCATCTGTCAGAAATGGTGTAGGGTCTCCTGCTTGAGCTGTGAGTTGGATTAGATGACCTACAAGGTCCCTTCCAATGCTGTTCATCTAATCTAAGAGGGGTTTGGGCAGGAGGGAGTTGTAGTGAATTTGGCCTCCTGGCTCAAAGCTGCCCCTTTTCTTCACATGGCCATCCTTCATAGTACCCTATGCTTGGCTGAGGCCCCATAGCAGTTGCGTCTCCCATGATGTGCGCCTGGTGTATCTCTCCTATCCATGTCATCTGCGTTCACTTCTCTATCTGCTTTTAAGTGTTTGTGTCTTTGTCAGTGGCATTATTGTCTTGCCATAAGGAAATGTTGTGGTGAAAGATAAAGACCATGAATAGAGGGGAAAAGGTGAAAAACCTAAATGCCTCTTGGAGACGTTTCTAGCTTTTCAAACAATTCCCTTTGTCAACTTCCCCATTCCTCCGCCGTCTTTCCATCTCCCCCTAATCCCCCAAGAGGGGTTTCCTAAACCTGCCTCGATTTCTTGGCTTCTTTGAACCAGATCCTGCATCTTATACTAACTCTCCCTGTTTCTTCACCTTCCCTGTTCCACCACCGGCCAAGCCCGAAGTGACCGGTGGGGGTAAGGAAGCCCCCACTGAGACTGGCCCAGGTGTAGCTCGGGAGGAGGCGGAGGAGGAAGCAGAAGCTGAATTCACCCTCCCCTCCGACATGGAAGATGATTACGAGTCTGAGTTGTTACTCATGCCAACCAACCAGCTTGTAAACCAGCCCATTCTGGCCGCGGCTCAGTCACTGCACCGGGAAGCAACCAAGTGGTCCAGTAAGGTATTTCCTCTGTTTCCTGGCGACTGATCCGCATTGCATCCGGCCATTTTGACATGCGCATCACTCTTGGTCCTCGGCGGATCCCATGCCATAATTTTTTTTTCATGGTTTATTTTTCTTTTCTTAATCAGAATGGATTCAAGTTTGTCTGCATTTCATGGTTGGGGAGGGCCGCGTGGCTTCACAAGTGTTGTTAGGCGTGCTTGATGGCTAGGCCAAAAGCTTCATTCAAAAGCTCACCCTTCACCTTCCATCCTTCACCCTCTCCTTCTTTTGCCTTACCTGCCCTTCTCATGTTAGAGGGGTTTACTTAAACGAGAACCAAAGGAAGGAGTGCCTGACTACCTGTGAAGCCATCATTCATGGCCTTTCTGGAGATTTCCAGACGAGCGAGGGGTTGTCACTCCCGAAGTCATTTTAACACGCATCGTTGTGCTTTCTGCCTTTTGGTCAACGGCTTCTACTAAACCTTTGCTCCAGCAAGGAATGGCTTGGAATGGCACCATTGCCAAAGAGCTGGTCCTGCGGGCAGAGGCTGTGATGGAGGGGAGGGGTATTTTTTGGGGGGAAGGGGGGAATGAAGAGGGTCTGCTGAATGTCTTTTTAAGTTGCTATGTTCAGACTTTGGCCTCTGGTGATTCAGCTGCATTATTAATGGAGATGTGGGGTCTGTGGCTTATGACGGGAATGGTTTGCTGGCACTAAGCACCCAGAGGAGTTTGCCAAGCTGCTGGATTATTATTATTTTTCACTTCCTTAAGAGTAGCATGCTGCAAAGAATAAACATATGGCCGGGCAGCTCTGAAGATGTGGTGTATGTATGTATGTATATATATATAATACATATATATATATATATGTATGGAAAATTAAGTTTCTCTCTTCCTTTTTTTTCTTTTTGCACTCGTGAATGGCCGACTGGGTGAATGGCATGAAATCCAAATGGCATCTCCCACGCGTGGGTAATGATGGAGTGTAATCCAGCCTAATCCTCTTCTGTCCAGGGGAAGCTTAGCTGAAATGAATGGGGAAAGTTTGGCTTTTGCAGGAGAACCACTTCTGGGCTTAGGACTACAAGGGCTTTTCTTGCCCCCTCTCTGAACGTCATTTGGGCAAAGCAGGTGCCACCCTTTGCCTCTTGTAGCAATGGCCTCCCACGGACCTGGCAGTCTTTGTGTTTTGGTTCTCCTCCCCGACCATCCAAGGGGGTGGGCATGGCTTTTCTTGGTTGGGAATTGGCCCAATGGCACACAGACTGGCTTAAATGCACCTGCAGAAAAGAACAAACCATGTTTTCCATCCCCGGCTTGTACTTGTGTATTTACTACATTGCATTTGTTTCATTGTGTACCCTTAATGTGTTAATGGATGTACCGCCAGGGGAGCTTTTCGGAATGTTGCATCTGTGCAGAGTAATCGGGACATGTAAAAAAGGATGGAAGCACATCTGGAGAGTTCCCAAGTTTCTTTTCTCCTGAACCAAACCGCACCCCACACAATCACAATATTTTGCATGCCAAAGTTGGGATGGGGACACCTGCTTTTTCTACTTGCATTGTGTTTACTTCCAACATGTTCACTCATCTGTCTGCTCACAAATACGGCATCCTTTTCTAACCGAAGAACCAGGCTGAGCTGAATATTCTTACAGACATTTTCATTTGAATGGCAATCCTGACACAGGTAGTTTATGCACAGAATAATGGTGTCAGGATTCTGGCAGTTACTCCAATTAAATCACAAGCCATACTCCCAAAACTAAAGAGGATTTATTTGAAATTAACATTTTACGTCTGGCACTAACCTGGGTGTAGCCAACTCTGAGATACATAATTCACTGTCATCCTTGATCCTGCTTTTCCCCTCACCCCTCTGGGTGTATCATCCAACGAAACACATCCACAGCCAAGAGTCATCAATCATGCTCTCCAATTAGATTTTTGCTTGGCAGAAGCTTCAATCATCCAATCAGTCTTTGAAGAAAATGTGAATGGAATGTACTTTCGATTCCACATTGCTGCCTGCTCTTTGAAACTCCCCTCCTCTTTTTGTTGTCAACTATAAAATGTGTATTCAAAATGTTTTATGAGTTGACAGGTGCCTGATTGTGGTTGGATTGAACATTGAACACTTCACACTGTTCTAATGTCATGATGAAGCTTGGTTTAGCACACCAAGGTAACAGAAAAGTCATGAAACTGTGAGGGTGGGGAAGTTTTCACTTCCTTTTTATTAAGTAATCACAGTTTTCTATTTTGTCTGAATGCAGCAGCAAACTATGATTAATTGTAACAGTGACTCAAAAACAAAGAGTTGGTTTTTTTAAGGCATTTAAATATGGATTAGTGAGTTTCCTAATTCCCTGCCCCAAGAGGAAAATATTTCATTTTGTCAAAGAAGAACTGGTAATTCTTTGAGTTATGCATTGAAATAAATTTTAGGCAATCGGTTAACCAATTAACGGATGAATTCTGGATATGCTTAAAAAGAGGAACAGAATAAGCATTCACATGATGTTTTATATCTGATGATTAATAGCATCTTCTTGCTTTTTTGACTGAAGAAAAAAAAAATCCCTTCTGCAGATGCATTTTAAATTTAGTTGATCAAAAGGCTTAAAATCATGATCTTTTTAATGACCCCATGATCCCTTGTGGGGTGGAATGTGTGCAACTGAATAAAGCAGAGTGTTTCCTAGCCAGATGCCTTTCCTGTTGCTGATGCGGAGTTTTGTTCAGCAGATGTATTCTCACTGTGCCCAGAGAGAGAGAAATATCTGCCTCTATCTAGGATCGAACCCACAACCTCCTGATTGTGAGGTGACAGCTGCACCTCTAGGCCACCGCACACCACTCAAGGGAAAGGCTTAAATAATGGAGCCTTTTCCAGGTGGTTTTTCTCCATTCAGAATGTTCAGTTCCCACCATTGACTTCAGATTGACCCTGTAACTTTTATTTTTTATTCACCCATTAAGAATATTCACCATCACCACAACACCATCGTTTAAGACATTCCTTTGGCCGCCTTATTTGAAATGATGGGATTCCTCACTGAGAGTTAAACATCAGAACTTTGTCATTTTCACTTCAGCAACACCACTAACATGTACGTGTGTGTATCTGTGTGTCTCCACTGCCTCACCTCTTGGCTGAAGCTTGTGGTCACTGAAGATTGGGAGAGTTTCACACGTGGCTTTTGTGTTACGGTCCCGTTTTTGTTGTTGTTGTTGTTGTTGTTGTTTGTTGTTATAAAGCGGCAACCGCACAGCCCCAGCATGCAGCTGTCGTTTGGAGCGTCTGGGGCAATCACAGCTGCTCTCTTTTTCTTCCTCCTCCAGGGGAATGACATCATTGCCGCTGCCAAGCGCATGGCCTTGCTGATGGCTGAGATGTCCCGCTTGGTGAGAGGGGGCAGCGGGAACAAGCGCGCTCTCATCCAGTGCGCGAAAGATATCGCCAAGGCTTCCGACGAGGTGACCCGTCTGGCTAAAGAGGTGGCCAAACAGTGCACAGATAAGAGGATCCGAACAAACCTTCTGCAGGTAGGCCACAAAACCTGGCTTGGAAGGCGGAGAACATCTGTTTAACTGGGAAGGTCCTATCCGTGGCTGGGTAAATGTGCCGGTAAGACTGAAAGAGCCTCGGTGGCACAGTGGTGAGAGTGTAGTACAGCAGGCTACTTCTGACTGCCAGCTGCTTGCAATTTGGCAGATCGAATCTCACCAGGCTCAAGGTTGACTTAGCCTTCCATCCTTAATGAGGTGGGTAAGATGAGGATCCAGATTGTTGGAGGCAACACACTGACTCTGTAAACTGCTTAGAGAGGGCTGTGAAAAGCACAGTGAAGCGGTATATAAGACTAAGTACTATTGCTAAAAGCCTACAGCCAAAGCAAGGTGTATTTAGCCAAAATCAATGCTCAGGATTCGCCTTTGCCATTTTTTTAAAAAAATTATGCTTGCCCCTTTGGGGTGGCCAGATTGGCAAGCTGAAATGAAAATGGGAATGCCAGCACCAAGAGGTCTCAATGGGGCCCTAAACCTGTTGCTTGGGTTAGCCAGCTTGTATCTCTACCAGCCTTTTCAGTTATCTCCCTTCCAGCCTTAAATTTTATTTATTTATTTAGCACAGGGGTCTTCAAACTTGACAGCTTTAAGATTTGTTGACTTCAACTCCCAGAATTCCTCCTTCAGTCACGTTAGCTCAGGAATTCTGGGAGTTGAAGTCCACGAGTCTTCAAGCTGTTAAGTTTGAAGATCCTTGAGATGGATGGATGGATGGATGAATAGATAGATAGATAGATAGATAGATAGATAGATAGACAGACAGACAGACAGACAGACAGACAGACAGACAGACAGACAGACAGCTTTAAGGCTTGTAGACTGCAACTCCCAGAATTCCTCCTCCAATCATGTTAGCTCAGGAATTCTGGGAGTTGAAATCCACAAGTCTTCAAGCTGTCAAGTTTGAAGATCCTTGAGTGACATGGATGGATGGATGGATGGACGGACGGACGGACGGACAGACAGACAGATAGAGATGGATGCTATATAAATAGACAGCGTTAAGACTTGTGGACTGGAACTCCCAGAATTCCTCCTCCAGTCATTTTAGCTCAGGAATTCTGGGAGTTGAAGTCCACAAGTCTTAAACTTTCCAAGTTTGAAGACCCTTGATTTAGTGTATGGAAAATACATGGGCTTATTGTAGATCAAATGTTAATGTTTAATCCACCCAGCCATTCAAGAATAGCGTGGTCTATGTTGAAAAGGCCAGTGTAAGCTCTTGATGGACGTTTGGACATGATATTGTGGATATTTCATCAAGGAGCACCCCAGTCACACTGAGGGGTAGAGAAAAGACTCCACTTAAACAAGGAGTTCTGGCAGACACCATGTTGGGTAGGGATCCTGTTCAAAGTTGACCAATGCTGGCAAGAAAAGTCAAACGTGGCACTTTTTGTGTCGGGTCATCTGTGTAATGGCTTGTAATCTGGGCATTCAGCAACCCATTTGGCTTTCCACTGTGTGTTGATGTCAATATTGTTAAGACAGCTATTGAGCAAGTTGTCAATTTTGTTGTACTCCTTCACTAAGGCTTCCTGCCTTCGTAAGGTGATGAAACGTGGCTCATGATGGGGAGCCATTTTGTCTTGTTTGTTGCATTGTATTTAGAGAGCCAGGAGTTCCACAAAGATGTCTGACTGCCAACTGTCATTAACTGCCAAGTCTTCAGTCTAGTCTGACTGCCAATTGTTGCGAGTCATTTGGTTCGTACTTCTGTGCTATCCAGGTTTCCTCACAAGGCGGCATGTGAACTAGCATCACATCCGAGTCTAAGTGATCCCAGCTTCACTGCTGTAAATGAATGTCATTCAGGGTCGTGCTTCAAACTTGGCTATTTTAAGATGTGTGGACTTCAACTCCCAGAATTCCCTGGCATCTTCTTGAAGTTCATACGTCCTCTAAAGTTGCCATATTTGTGGGGGGGGGGGAAGACTGATGTAAAATGATGCTCTGAACAGAGAAATCCTTTTCAAAAATTCTCAAGGAATTATGCCAGACGTATGTTTTCCACTGCCAGAAAGAGATTGGACCTATTTTTAAAAATTCTTCGTTCAAGAATGCTGGTAATGTCGGGTTATTTTTAAATGCAGACCACCTGAGTGAAAAGCAATGATAGAATTTTGTCGTTTTTAAGAATCGCCCGGGTGATAAATGAAATAACCATGGTGTAACTCTTGTATTTGTACAGGTTTGTGAACGAATCCCAACCATCAGTACTCAGCTGAAAATCCTGTCCACTGTCAAAGCGACCATGTTGGGGCGGACCAGTATCAGTGATGAGGAATCTGAGCAGGTCAGTTCCCTTCTTCCAGGCAGAGAGCGGTGTTTAGCTTAAATTGGGTGGTGTTGGGGAAGAGGCAAGCAGTATTGCTGTCTTGTAAAAAATACCTGTTGTTCTGACCCAGGTCGCCAAACACGACAAACCCTCTGAAGTGAACTCAGAGATTCCTTTATTAGGAGCACCAGCAGCCCCGGCAAAAAAGTTTCTCTCTCACCGCAGGCTAACAAGTCTGTCTGGCCGGAAGATGAATAGTTTGTCTGCCACCTCTATTCATCTCCTCCCCCTGCCTTTTATCCCCAGAGCTAGGGTGGGGCTTTGCTAGCAGGGGTGGATCTTCCGTCCCAAGGACCGGCCCATAGATTTCCACTGCTCTCCTCTCCTCTGCCTTCTGTGCATCCTTGTGTCAGGCACTGTACCCAGCTGTTCCTCCTCTTTCTCATCAGCCACCTCCAGACCTGGGGGCTGTTGACTCTCCATCTGGGGGCTGACAGAAGGCCCAGTCTCTCCCCCTCCCTCCCTCCCTCTCCCTTTCTCTCTCAGGCTACCTTGATGCAGACCCTGAATCCCACACCTCCTCCTCCTCCTCTGATTTGGCTGCTGGAGGGGCTGGCAGTTGACAGGCCACAACCCGTGTTGTGAAATGTTCAATTAGCAGCAGGCTCAGTCACCAACCCTCTTGATTCTTTCTCTTCTAAGTGCAAAAACCAGACTTGTTTCCTATAATTGTTTACCTATTTAATTATTTTTCAAATATACAGGTAATGCTTGACTTAGGACCACTGGTTTTTAGTGACATTCGCAGTTAGAACAGCACTAAATAAAAAAACAATCTCATGACTTATTTTTCAAACTTCTCACTGTGGCCACATTCCAATGGTTACATGATCACCATTCAAATGCTTGGCAACTGACTTATATGTATGACGGCTGCATTGTCCAGGGGGGTGTCATGTGATTGCCATTTGCGACCTTCTGGCAAGCAAAGTCAATGGGGAAGCCAGATTCACTAAACGACCATGTTACTAATTTAACAACTGCAGCGATTCATGTAACAACTGTGGCAAGAACAGTTGTAACCATGGGACAAAACTCACTTAATATCTGAAGCCCCTGTCACACTGCACCAACGGATGGAAAGAGGATGTAAAACGGAGAAAAACACTTACCATTGGTTGGTTAACGCGATGCTTCCGTTCTGTACTCACTGCCTCCGTTTTGCTTCCTCTCTATCCGTCCAGCATCCGTCTATTGACGTTTCATCCGTTCAGAGGGTTTTGAGCTGCTCAAAACTTTTGAGCGGAAAATGTATCAAACGTGTCCGTTCTGCATCCTCTAGGCATACGGGGGACATCCGTTCTGTATCCGTTGTCATCCGTTACGCATCCGCTATATCCGCTAGGCATCCGCTGTGCATCCGCGCAACTCAAATCCGCTCCAGCGGTAAACGGACGCAGGGAGGAAGCGGAACGGACGCGGAACAGACGCGCAGCGTTAGTAGCACGGACGGAGAAAGGATGAAAGCGGATGCAGCATGCAAAGAAAGCATTTAAAACGGAAAAAACGTTTGCAGAGGGGACCTATCTCGGATATTAAGGATGTCTAGAGGATGCCTAGAGGATGCAAAAGGATGCTTCCGTTCCGCATCTGCTTTCCATCTGCTCTGCGTCCTCCCCCCGTCCGTTCCTTTCCGTGTTATCCGCTCTGTTTATGCAAATTTTTGCCCCTTTTGAGAGCGGATAACAACGGATGGAACATTTTTCTCATCCGCTGTGTCCTTTTTACAAACGTTTTGCATCCGTTGGGCAGTGTGACAGGGCCTTTAATTAGCAATGCAGGTTTTAGCCTCAATTGTGGCATCTACATCAAGGATTACCTGTACCATGAAAAGGCAGGAATGACAGTAATAAAACTGACAAAACTTGGATGGAAGATAAATGACTTTTTGGGATCTTTTTTAGCTGTGTTTGATAGTTATAGTCAAATCTGGTTTACAATAATAATAATTAAAAAAGCAGCCCCTTTCCCAAGGATGATCAATGCCTTTGTTCTGAATTTAAATGGATTCAGCAGCCCCATCTGGTGGGTAGCCCCCTCCAAAATCAAATTCTTTAGAAAGGAAAGTGGACTGAAATATTAAATTCTCCAGATCTGGTGTCTGATATAGAAACTGATAATAAACCCCGTCCTTCCTTCTCATGAATTCTCTCAGATTTCATTCCAGCACACAGGAGATAGTAGTTCTACCTATCAGCCTTCCTCACCCCCCCCCCCCTTCCCCCTCCCTCTCCAAAAAGATGTGATTTCTCAAACTTGGCAACTTTGACATGTGGACTTCAACTCCCAGAATTCCCCACCAGCCTTGCTGGGAGTTGACATGCACATGCCTTAAAGTTGCCACGCTTGAGAAAGTGCTGTAAACAAACTTGTCTTTTCTAAAATCGGTTGTGTGAAATGATTTTCCCCTCCAGGCCACCGAGATGTTGGTCCACAATGCCCAGAACCTCATGCAATCCGTCAAGGAAACTGTCAGAGAAGCTGAAGCAGCGTCTATTAAGATCCGGACAGATGCTGGATTCACCTTACGATGGGTCAGGAAGACCCCATGGTACCAGTAAAAGGCCTGCTCCTCCCCAAGCGTTTTTTGTTCCCATGAGAAACCCCTCCTCTGCAGACCACCTGAAGGTGCTGCCGAGGTTGACACCGGGGACTTCTGAAACCCCATCTTGAGGGTTTGTGTTTTAAAAAAGTAACGCGTTGGGCAGCTTTTGGGTATCTAATCTCTCACTTTAGCTCGTCTCCAGACTTTTCTCCTCTCTTGCTTTTGATTTTCCTTTTAAATTTTTTGAGAAACACTATTTCAACCCCCGTTCTTCCCTCCTCTACCTCTGTCACGATTGTGTGTTGTTGTTTTTTCCTCTATGCAACGCACCAAGGGTTTTGTTGAAGCTTAATCTGAAACTCTGGGCCATCTTCCTTGGCTTAGTTGTTCATTGTGAGGGACAATCAGGAAACCAATAGTTCAGATTATCAGTTCTCTGCTTTTACATTTATTTTTTTGTATGTGTGAGAAGACGCTAAATTTAATTTTATCCTGTGAAAAGCACCTTTCTTTTGGCAGAAGGGAGTGAGTTTTGCAATCAGAAGTTGCTGCTCCCACCCCCACCCCCACTAATGGCAATCTCCAAACAAGACTTTGTGGAAGAATTTTCCACAGCTGCCAAGTTTAATCAGCACAAAAAACTCCTATGCCAGAGATAGAGATCATTTCTATAGTAGCCAACTAGAGAGATGCACTCAAACACTGGAGGCTTTCAAGAAGAGATTGGACTGCCATCTGTCAGAAATGGTGTAGGGTCTCCTGCTTGGGCAAGGAGTTGGACTAGATGACCTACAAGGTCCCTTCCAACTCTGTTAATCTAAAAGTGATCATCTTAGGATTTTCTGAATAGATAGACTTCTTACCATCAACATTTGATTTGACCGTATAAAGGATTTCTCTCTTTTGCTAAACCAGAGGAGAAGAGTGGAGGTACAATTGCAAAATTCAGTGGATTTCAGAAATAATCCACTTTGGACTTTATGAAGCACTTGCAAATCCAGCTGCTATTGTTTGGATCTGCTTCTGTATGAATGGCTTGTGCATTCACCCAGAAAACACCGCAGATTTGGGGATGTAGCCCTTGGCATTGATTGACAGGGTTGGGTGGCACATGTTTACCGATTCACTTTTCTTACACCACCTTAGTGGTCGCCTTCTCTTCCTTCGAACTAAATTTGAAGGGATTGCCTTTTCACGCCTTCTCTTCAAATGCCAAGATCCAGAAAAAGCAGATTTCTCACTCTTTCCTGGCTACAAGGTACTCACAATTGCCATTTCGGATCTTGGCTGCCAGGGTTAGGGTTGCTTTACCCTACCTTGCCTTGCCTTTTCAGTCTGCGTGAACTCAGTAGGAAGAGAGGATTTTAAATGGCCTTCCTGGCACCTTTTGCGAGAGGCTCGTAGTTCAGCCTTTCAAGTGTGAGAGCTTCTTAAAATCACTACCATTTAATACCTTGACTTTGTATTAATGCAATATTATTAATGCCTTTTGATTACACACATTTATACCAAAGATTTAGCTTTTGTTAAGGGATGTTTAAAGGAAAGCTTTGAATTGTATTTGACTTGGGAGAGTCCTTCAGAATGTTTATTAAACCTTTGTAAATGTTAAATATCCTGTACTACACCTTATGCAACTGTGCTTTCCTAAACACTCCTGTCCATCAAATTGAATGTCAGGAGCATTTTTCCACTACTTTCCTTTGTAAACCAGAATGATGTTGTATATGCTAATATTTTTGACTTTCTCTGTTCTGGTCAAATAAAATGAAAACGCATTTCTATAAAATACTTCCAGTGGATTAATTTTTTTATGACAGTACTTTTAACAGATCCAGACTAACTTTTCATGATCTCACCTGTAAAACCTGGCAATAAATGATAACAAGAGGACATTTCTCTTGAGGGAATTAAAATAATTGCAAATACATGATTCTTTCTGCCATTACAAGAAGAAATAAAGTTATATTTACCCCACAGAACAATGCACCTAACATATCACTGTTGACGTGCTATTTGTTTTGGAATATGAATTTTTACGATTACGATTTTACTAGATTCATCTTCTCTGTTAGTACGGGACTGTCTCAGATACAAATGTGGATTGTGTCAGAAATACAAAGCAAAAGGTGAAATTGGTTTTTCTCTATAACTTATTTCAAGTCCCCATTTAACTATGGAACTTGGGAAGCTTTGGGTTTCTGTCCAGTCAAGGTTGCTATGGAGACACAATGACCTCACAAAGAATGATATGAAGACAATCAATAAGAGCATTTCTTTATAACCGTGTGATTTTTTTAAAAAAATAAACAAATAATTTGGTTCTGCAATGAGCACTGCCTTTCCCTTCATCTCTTGGGTTATATCTCACCCAGATTCTTCCCTGCAACTGATCTGAAAGGGGAGGTAACGATGTTACGATCACCAACATTTTAAAACGAATGCAGAAATCCCACCTCTCTCTCTCTCTCTTGGGCCACTTGGCAGAGTCTGAAAATTAAGTTGCCCAAGGGAGGTTGATACAGGCTATGTTCCCTTTTATTTCATCAGAAACAAGCATCACCACCTCAGAGGTGCTACCTGGGGAGGTGTGAAGGGCACAAACAATCAAAGATACGCTAGGTTTTGGCATCTGTAACACAGAGGTAATTGGAACAAATCAGGCTCTGTATCCCATTCATTCATTTTTCAAAGCAAACTGTGAGGGAGGGTGGGGGAAATTTTAACATTGGCTACAGATTGTCTGCTGAATTCTCAAGATGATAATAAGGCAGTTTTGACTAAAAAGGCAGGGTGGTGTAAATCCTGCAGAAAAAGGCATTTTGTTTTTGTTTTTTTGTTCCAGTAAAAAGTCTTTTGCAAAAGAGGGTTAGGGTAAGGTAGGGCTTTCTCAAGAGTTCTCTTTTCAGAAATGGCTTGCAATAATGCCATTTCTTTCTCCGCTTCAGATTGGGCTTCCTTTCTGTCCAAGCCAGGTTCTTCCTTCTTGTGCTTTGATGGTTTGCGTGGCAGTGTTTCAGGAATAGCTGGTTCAAAGGACAGCCCAGGTGGTCAAGCCAGAATCCACAAAGTCCACCAGAACAACCAAACGGAGCATTTCTCTTAGAAAGCCACGTAGGGAAAAAAAGACCAACTTAAACTATTACTACATGTGGAAATCAGGACTGTGTGGAATGGATAATATATTCAGAGGAATGGCTGAATTTGGCATTTAAGAGGAATTTAAGTAACTAATGCTCATTTTTCTCTGAGGCTGACACACACACACACACATACATACACACAACTATCTGCCAGAAAAGGCAGAGTTCTTCAGCTTCATGTGCGTACTTGGAACTTCCCTGCCTTTGTGATGTACTTCACGCCTTTAAAAGGTTTGTATTTTTCTCCATACATGTCAAGGCGGTTTACTTTCAATCCTGAAATAAATAATGAACACATAGATCAGAATAGTGTATTTCAGGAAATTATGGAAGAATTATAAGCATGGAGTGAAGCTAAGTTATTTTAGTTCTCCATCCAGTTCTCTGGATGGAGAATGCACCAATATTTTCCCAATGAAGGTTAAGCTGGCTCATCTATCTGAAGCAGCCACCAAATACTGACTGCAAGATCTAAAAAGAAAAGGAAAACCTATCACACTGGAAAACTTCAGACCTCAAGGGAAACCAAGGCTCCCAGGGTTGAAGAGGACACTGAGAATATCAAGTTTAATATCAAGGAGGACCATCAATGCCTACTCAGTGCATGGGTCTTGAGTTAAAATAACCCAGGCTGCTGATGGCCGTCCTCATTTCTCCTCAAACATATCCAAGAAGGGCAAATCCACCATCACATCCAGAGAACTCTATAAGGGTGGGCCTACTACAGCATTCTGTTTCAGGTCCCACGTGAATGAAATGTCAGCAATAGACAAAATATAAGGATTTGTGTTTGTAACGGGTGGAGAAATTCATCTATGCATAGTATCAAAGCACTATGCATGTGAAGAACAGCTGGGTAGAAAGCTAGGGTTGTTGTGAATTTCCTCTCAGTTAACTTACGGTTTTCAGAATAGCTCTGGAATTTGGTATGTTTGCATTATATATCATATTTACTATGTGAAATCAGCCACCATAAAATTTATATCAAAGTCTTTCTATGCTGAGTGGGAAGCTTGCCTTACCAGAAATAGCCAATTGTTGGATCTTGAATTGAATATTCAAACTTGGGTTTTCCTCTGGTTTTGGAGCTCCAGATTGTAAATTCACCATCCCTTTCAGAGTAGGCAGCTTCTGAGGGATGATTTTGCCAACATCCCATGTTAACACCTAAATGATTATCAAAAATAAGAAATAAAGTGGTTTTTAAAAGCATAGTCATATTGCCCTCTACTGTGTCTTCCAAGTCCTAACAGCAATGTTATGAAGACATTTGAGTTTGTGTGTGTGTGTCTTAGAGATCAAAGAAACACAATTAGCCTAAGACATTTCTTTCAACAAATTGTGAATCCCTTGTTTATATTGCAACTGTGCTTTCATTTGCCCTCCTCCCCCACCCTTTGGAATGGTGTTGAGATAACTAATAAGGGAACAGATTGTATTTGTGTTCATTGGAGAGGAAGGGATTATAACAGATTAAGCAATCATACAATGGGGAATACACACTGCTCAAAAAAATAAATGGAACACTTAAACAACACAATGTAACTCCCAGTCCATCACACTTCTGTGAAATCAAACTGTCCACTTAAGTAGCAACACTGATTGACAATCAATGTCACACGCTGCTGTGCAAATGGAATAGACAACAAGTGGAAAGCATAGGCAGTTAGCAAGACATCCCCAATAAAGGAGTGGTTCTGCAGGTGGTGACCACAGACCACTTCTAAGTTCCTATGCTTTCTGGCTGATGGTTTGGTCACTTTTGAATGCTGGCGGTGCTTTCACTCGAGTGGTAGCATGAGACGGAGTCTATAACCCACACAAGTGGCTCAGGTAGTGCAGCTCATCCAGGATGGCACATCAATGCGAGCTGTGGCAAGGTTTGCTGTGTCTGTCAGCGTAGTGTCCAGAGCATGGAGGCGCCACCAGGAGACAGGCCAGTACATCAGGAGACATGGAGGAGGCCATAGGAGGGCATCAGGACTGCTACCTCCGCCTTTGAGCAAGGAGGGACAGGAGGAGCACTGCCAGAGCCCTGCAAAATGACCTCCAGCGGGCCACTAATGTGCATGTGGCTGCTCAAACGGTCAGAAACAGACTCCATGAGGGTGGTATGAGGGCCCGACGTCCACAGGTGGGGGTTATGCTTACAGCCCAACACCGTGCAGAAAGTTTGGCATTTGCCAGAGAACACCAAGATTGGCAAATTCCCCACTGGTGCCCTGTGTTCTTCACAGATGAAAGCAGGTTCACACTGAGCACATGTGACAGACATGACAAGGTCTGGAGACGCCATGGAGAACGTTCTGCCTGCAACATCTTCCAGCATGACCGGTTTGGCAGTGGGTCAGTTTCTTTAGGGGGCTGCACAGCCCTTCATGTGCTCGCCAGAGGTAGATTGACTGCCATTAGGTACCGAGATGAGATCCTCAGACCCCTTGTGAGACCATATGCTGGTGCGGTTGGCCCTGGGTTCCTCCTAATGCATGAAAATGCTAGACCTCATGTGGCTGGAGTGTGTCAGCAGTTCCTGCAAGACGAAGGCATTGATGCTATGGACTGGCCTGCCCCTTCCCCAGACCTGAATCCAATTGAGCACATCTGGGACATCAAGTCTCGTTCCATCCACTAATGCCACGTTGCACCACAGACTGTCCAGGAGTTGGGGGATGCTTTAGTCCAGGTGTGGGAGGAGATCCCTCAGGAGACCATCCTCCACCTCATCAGGAGCATGCCCAGGCATTGTAGGAGTCATACAGGCACGTGGAGGCCACACACACTACTGAGCCTCATTTTGACTTGTTTTAAGGACATTACATCAAAGTTGGATCAGCCTGTAGTGTTTTTTCCCACTTTAATTTTGAGTGTAATTCCAAATCCAGACCTCCATGGGTTGCTAAATTTGATTTCCATTGATAATTTTTGTGTGATTTTGTTGTCAGCACATTCAACTATGTAATGAACAATGTATTTAATAAGAATATTTCTTTCATTCAGATCTACGATGTCTTATTTTTGTGTTCCCTTTATTTTTTTCAGCAGTGTACATTGAAAGCAATGCACTGATGCTAGCAACCATGAGAGTGCGATGCAAACAGATGTATTTCCTATTCTGTGCCTGTGCTCTTTCTCTCTTGCAATCCCTTTCCTTCCAATCTCGGGTCCTGAGAGGAGGGAGGGGGGAAAAGGCAACAGATCAAGCACAGGACAATAGGTACTGTCTGTAATTGCTTTCACATAACTGAAGCATTCCCTAAAGGTTCTAAATTGACAAAGTTATTTTTTCACACCGCCGTAACTTAGAACAGTTCCTGAATGAGACAATCTATGAAGGAAATCTACTTGAACTGGATGAATTTCTCCCTCAAGAGGGACAACTAGTGAAGAATCAACTCTACTGAAGATTGCTTGTGCCTCTTATGGCTGGATGGATGAGATAATACTTTCCGAAAACCACACGCTTGGAACTTATTCTCTGCCACTCTAAACTAATCCCTCAATAGACATCACAAGAACAAACGCCAGTTATATTTCAACCTGTTGCAAGAACTGATGTTTTTGTGTGAAGCCGTAGTCAGAGGCTTCCCTGTAATATATATCCAGGATTTCCCTCAAAAGGCAGGAGGAGCTCAATCATCAGGTTGCGACGACAGAAAAACAAGTGATCACATGACACAGAGATCACATGAATAAAGGTAGAAAGCCCAGCCCTCTGCCAACACTGCCGTATCCATGGGAAGAGTTCGGGAACTCAAGCGAAGATGCCCTGTTTGGGGGGCAGGACTCACCTTCGTGACGGGATCAAACATGTAGCTGCCTTGCGTGGGCGCCAGGCTCATATTAAGTACCGCTTTGGGCATATGAACGGTCATGACAATGCCTTCAACGGTCTTCCCCATGTTCTGTTTAGGCCCAAGGGTAACATCAAATTTTCCAGAAGGGGAATTCTCTTTGAAAGTAATTGTATGTTTCACGTACACTGGAATGGCCACCAAGCTAGAACAACAAGAGAAGTAGAGTCCCTAAGTATTCAGGAAGAATCACACACTCACTCATCATTATTTCAAAATGTTTATACGTTCAGGGCGGATTAAAATCAATGTTTTTTTTTAAATAAAATAAATGGATTTTTTAAAAAAGTTAAATTGGATTTTTCAAAATTTAAATCTGATTTTAAATTTTTTTTATCAAATTTATTTTAATCGAATGCTTTTGGAGTAAAAATCTATCTAAAGATAGTTTTCTATTTAAGATACATTCATATTTTAGTTTATTCAGCATGAGGCTGTATATACTGCATTTTGTATTGGGGTAACTGGATGGGGCAACTGGATGGAGCTGAGCATTTACTGGCCAGGTGCCCTTCCTGACACCTACGCGGGGTTCGTAGCAGATATTTTCTTTTTTCACTCAGAGAGAGAAAAATATCTGCTGCTCTCTAGGATCGAACTCACAGGCTCCTGATTGTGGCGCGAGAGCTCCACCTCTAGGCCACCAAGCTGCCCATTTAAGGCCTCAGAATAATCACCTAAAACAAAGTCCCCAAGTTTTTTCAGTATATCTTGGATGTCCTCACAGGCTGTTTCCTGGTCTATGGACTTTAGTGCCAAGAACAATGTCTAAAAAATGGCTCCAATGTAGAATACACGGAAAAGAAGATGGGGGGCTCCAGCCCAGGACTATCTTCACCCCTAAAGAAGCCTTACATATATATTTGGCTCTTCCAATGAACTTACTTTTGCGAGCTGACTTTGTAGGAAATCAGTCTAAAGTTTCCATCGGGAGGAATGAAGGAAAGGACCCGTTCAGATTCCCAGCGCTTGAATCGAATGCAAGGGTGGAAGCTAACATCATCCAGGAGTCTTGGGTTCTACAGGAAGCAAAAATATAAAACTTTTCCTCCATAATCTAATGTTTTGCGATAGGATGGAATACAATGAAACAGAATACATATGCAGTGAGACCATGATGGTGAACCTATGGCATGCGTGCCACAGATGGCACGCAGAACCATTTGTGCCGGCACGCAAGCTGCAGGCAAACTTACCTCACTGCGCATGCTTGCGCCTCACAGCTGATTTTCAGCCGGTTTGAGGTCTTTTTTAGCCAAAGGCTTGAGGAAGGCTTCTGCAAGCTTTGCAGGCCAAAAACTAGCCCTGTTTTATCACTTCTTGTTTCTCCAAAAATACCGGAAATGACGAAATGGGTCTAGTTTTCGGCCTGCAGAAGCCTGCAGGAGCCTTCCTCAAGCCTCTGGGAGGCCAAAAAAGATCTCAAATTGGCCAAAAATCAGTTGTAAGTTGCAGTGCAGGTGGGGTTAGGTGGATGGGGATTACACGTGCATGTGTAGGGGGTATGGGGGGGGGCTGCATTGCCTTCTGGGTGCTGGCACACAAGTGCAAGCACGGGCACAATTTTTGGCACAGGAGCCCAAAAAGGTTAGCCACCACCGCAGTAAGATGAGATTAGGTCTGCTGCTCTCCCCATGTTGTTCCTGCCATCTAAAGGACTGGAGTTCAGAAGGAATTTCTACTCCCATCTGAGGGAGCCCATGCAGAGCTCGCAACAAATCAATCAAGAGGTTTCAATCTGAGAAAGAGGCTTCAAATAGGAACAACACTCAGTACAGATTCTCCATTCATAGTGGAAAGGACAGGAAAATAGTCCTCTTTATCTACTTATATTGGCCTGTGCAACTCAAGGAAAACAAGGCCGAAAGGAACGCAATGGAACTTACTCATAAACACACCACTCCATTTATCTCCCTCATAATCAGCCCTGCCCAATTCCTCGAATTTTTTTTCAGTTCAATCATGACAGCAAACATGCTGAAAGAACACTTTCGACAAGGCAGAAGTCTGGCTTTGCAACCCAGTCCCAAGTCTAAAACTCTGCCCTCTGTGTCAAGTGTCTATGGAGATTCTCAGTGTTTAGGTCAGCGGTCACCAACCAGTGAGCCGGGGATCACTGGTGGTCCGTGAGAAAATTTCAGTGGTCTGCAGAGAAATATCACTCCCAAAGCAATTAATCCAGGTGGCGCAGGAACACAAGGCTGCACCGGCATCCTCATTATACAAACAAATAGCCAGCCAGATTTTACTTAGTAGAAACCAACGGAGCTTATTTCTGGGCTAAACTTCTTGCACCAAAAGACAGCAGCCGGCCCCAAGTAAGAAGGCAAGCTGCCTTTAGGTAGCTATGCCAGTAAATAGAGTTAGTTTAGCCGTTTGCAGAATGCGAAGGCTTTGCGCGAAGCTGGTCTTACAGTTTCGGAGAATCCAAAGGTTCTTTCACTTCCTATTGATCAGTACCTCTTCTGCATGTCTCCTCTGTTCGAAGACTGAGTCAAAACTGGGCATGCTCAGGCAAAGGAGGCGTGGCCAAAGATCTGACTGACTTGGTCTCTGAGCAGAAGAAGAGGAGTTAACTCATGCTTTGGATTCTCCGTTCCGCACACCAGAGAAAGGAGAATTCCCAGGAGCCTCGGATTTAACTGATCAAAAATGTGGAGTGACTGAAATCCTGCACTGGGATGGGGACATTTATGCATGAATGGAAATAAAGCAAACCTTTCTGCTCTGTGGCCGTTAGGAAGACTTGAAATCACACAAAGGGCGCTTTCCCCCTACAGTAGCAGTACAAAACTCCCATTTACCATGAAAGAAAGTGAAAGATCTGGCATTCCTGAGAGCTTGACGCAAGCATCGATAACACCTTGGATTTCTGCAAAGACCGTGGAGCCTGTAGAAATAAATGAGAGATCATTTAGCCTAATGCTTCAGGTGCTGGCCTACAAACCAGGTGAGTTAAACAACTTAGATGAGGAAATAAAAGGGGAACTTATCAAATCTGCGGATGATACTAAGCTGGCAGGAATGGCTAATACTCTAGAACCATGATGGCAAACCAATAGCACGCATGCTGGAAGTGGCATGCAGAGCCACTTCTGCCGGCATGTGAGAGATCACCTGGAAAAGCTCCACTGCACATGCGTGTGTGTGCCCCCGCCCGACAGCTGGTTGTTAGGTATTCTGGCATGCATGTGCAGGGGGTAGGGGTGCGCGGGAGCTGCACGCAGATGTGTAGAGGTACATGGCGCGTGCAGAGGGGTTGCACACACCTACGCAGGGGGACATGGGGACCCCTGCGTACATTGCCTTCTGGGTGCTGGCATTCGAGTGTGTGTGCAATTTTCAGCACAGGAGCCCAAAAAGGTTAGCCACCGCTGCCTTAGAAGACAGGCTCAAGATCCAGATGGATCTTGACAGACTAGAACTCTGGGCCCTATCTAACAAAATGAGATTCAGTGTAAAAAAAGGAAAGTCCGACACTTAGCAAGAAAAACCAAAAGCAACACATGTAGATTGGGTGAAACCAGGTTCAACAGCAGTAACTGTGAGAGGGACCTTGGAGTCTTAGTGGACAACCAGCTAAATATGAACCAACAGTATGCAGCGGCAGCTAAAGAAGCCAACACAATCCTAAGCACACCCCAACACCTTCCTTGCTGGCCTATTTCTTCTGCAGCCGGCAAGGCTGGCAAGGCCTTTTCCTGAAGGCCTGTGGAGCTGATAACAAAGCTCTGGATCGATCCAGAGGTCTGTTGTCAGCTGCAGAGGCCTTCAGGAAAGCCTTGCCAGCTTCAGAAGAAGAAGCTTCTGAAGGCCCCTGACAGCGAAAAGGAGGCCGGGGACGATGCACGCAAGTAAGGTTAGTCAGTGGATGACATCCCCCCAAAATAAGACCTGGTGCCTTTTTGATGGCAAAAAAAATATGACAGGGCCTTATTTTCAGGGAAACACAGTAGGTTGTTTACACTCCAGTGGCAATTTCAAACTGGATTCTCAAATTACACACCTACAATTACAAATTGAACTATTACTCTTCTCCCTCCCCCAGGATAATATGTCCAAATCCCCCTACTTTAAGAATCACTGTTGTGCTTTCTGTGTTGGAGTCCAGGTGAGAAAATCCATTCAAGTCTTAACTAAGGTATTCCCAGGTTCATTGAAAACTGTACACTGCAACACATTTTCTTTCCCATGGAGGAATCTGTTAAGTATATTTTACTTGGAGGCTTTGAGGCTGCCACAAAGGTTAAGAAAGCTATGACTCCCTCCCATCTTATCGGCAGCTATTTCTGCATGGGCACTTTACCAGATTTGTCTATGATAGCATCAATTTCTTCAATCACGTCGAAGTAGGCCTCATTATTTGTGTACTTCACTCCTGCTCTTCTCCAGGGAATGTTAGACAGCTGGCCGGTTGGAAGAGTGTCTCCCACGTTGCTGCTACCTTGGAAAGACAAAGAAACAGTCCATAAGAAACAAATACTCTTTAAAAAAAAAAAAAGGCAGCGATGGTAGCAGCAGCTGCAAAAACCAGCAGACTTAAAAACTGCAAATACAAGGCTGACTTTTTTCACTTTATTACCAAGGGAGGGAGGGGAGGAGACAAGGGAACTGATAAATATGTATCTGTTGCAGATATACTGTTTCCTCAAAACCACAAACAACCCTGAAAGTAAGACCTAGCTTGAGTTTTCTGCAGACCACCAAAATTTCCTAGTGGACCACCAGTTGGTAATCACTGCCTTATAGTCGATCAGTTAATCTTAACAGAGGGCTACCAAGCTCCAGGTCTGGCTTACAAGCACAGCCAACAAATCCATACCTGGCCCTCAAATGTCACCTGCCGTTTGGACAGTGCAAGTTCACCCACTTGTTAAGTTACCAAATTGTTTATGGTCTGTCATCTTCCCAGAGTCACCCTATCGGGGAAACGGGTGACAATACAGATGTAATGAATAAACTAGCTGGAAGCACTGGGAAGCTTCCACAGTACCTGTGATGGAATTGACCACCGAGCGCAGGATGGTGGGCGGTTTAATGAGCTCCTTCAGGATATTGGATTCCGTTGCCAGGGGAAAACCATTGTCCAGCATTTCTTCAAGAAGCTCGTACACAATAACAACATTGTCTTTAATGGCAGTTTCGGAACATTCTCCAAAGTAATCCTAAATCCACAGAATGAATGAAGAGAAGGTGGTTTATTCCAATTATTAGCTCTGCCTGCACTTAAAAAACAACAACAACAACAACAAAAACAAACCCAGGCTTCTGCTAGAAAAGACAGATTCTGTAATGTAACATCCATTCATCTATTCAGACAGCACGGGTTTTTCCCATACTTTATAAATCAGATGGGCTTTTCATCAGAAGGTGAGGAACATAATTATTTGGACACACGTTCAGTAGAGATCCATGGATAGAAATTATATGTATCCTGATGGGCAGTCAGTTACAACAAGCCCTTTCCTCAGTGCTGCAGCAGACTGCTGTTAAAAGTTTATAGCTACCTATAGCTATGGGGACACTCAGATTCCATCATATTGTCTGGTGAAGCCAGAGGTCTCCAAACTTGGCAACTTTTAAGACTTGTGGACTTCAACCCCCAGAATTCTGGGAATTGAAGTCCACAGTTGCCAAGTTTGGGGACCCCTGAGTTAAGCCGAAAGTTGCTCAAAACCTTTAAAAATTAAGAAAGCATAAAAACCCAAGGCACACCCAGAAACCTTCTTATCTACATTTGTCGATAAGAGAGCTTCGGTGGCGCAGTGGTTAGAGTGCAGTTCTGCCAGCTACTCCCATTGCAATTTGGCAGATTGAATCCCACCAGGCTCAAGGTTGACTCAGCCTTCCATCCTTCTGAGGTGGGCATAATGAGGACCCAGGTTGTTGGGGGCAGGAGGCTGGCTCTGTAAACCGCTTTGAGAGGGCTGGAAAGCACTATAAAGCGATATATAAGTCTAAGTGCTATTGCTATTGTAACTTGAGCAATTTCTACCTGCTAACGTCACTCTTGGAGCATTCAGTCATGCAGCTTTGAAAGAAACAATTTTAGGGACAAAAATTCTATCTCCCTAAAACAGACCTGAAACCTCTTTGGCTTACGCTGATATTCAACAAATAACTTGAAAATAATTTGGCATGTTTGGCTGGAAGGAGAAAAAAATATCTAACCCTAACACACTGATTCCTTGCAAGTTCCACTTTGGAAAAACTGAAAGTGAGGGACTGAATCGGGCTACTTCTATGGAGCAGAAGATCTGAAAGTCGCGAACTTTCCACCATTTCTGCTCCTTCCTCAAGTGTTAAGTTTCCTCCGTTGCAAAGAATGGAAGTAAGAGGCTTAAAAATAGGACAGGACTGGATTAGGTAACATGAATGCTCCTCATCCATATCTGTCATTCTGGAGATTTGCTGTCAACAAGGCGTGCTGAAATCTGAGTTCCTCAAGACAAAGTTATAGATAGATGTTCCATTCTGGAAATTTCAAGTTGTACTAGGAATTCTTACTGCAGTACTTAAAATTAGTTACAAACCCCAAACTCCTAATGACCTGTTTTTAAAATATGAGTAGTCCTTCATTTGTTCCAACTAAATTTCTACTGTTCTGTGTGGCCATTATTACAATTTTATGGAACATGTTCTTAAAACTCAGATATCTTTCTCAGAAAAAAAAAAATAGCCTAACCCAGGGTTGGTGAACCTTTGTGGCACCAAGTGCCAAAATGGGAGCACGCACATGTGTCGATGTGCGCCAGAAACTGGAAGAGCAGCCAATGCGCATTCATGCGCTGGGAAGATGATCTTCTGGTTTCCGGTATGCACATCCAACCATTCTGCATACAGCTAGTCTTCATGTGTGCATGCATGTCAGAAACCAGAAGGCCGAGCGGACAATGCACATGTATGTGCCAGAATCCAGAAGATCATCTTCCCGGCATGTGCATGTACACTGGGAGACTGCTCTTCCGGTTTCCAGCACTCCCACACACGTGAAGACCAGCACACCAGCACACAGGAACTTGGAAGAGCAACAGGTGATGGCTTACATGCCCAGAGAAATGGCTCTGTGTGCCATGCCCGGCATACATGGCATAGGTTTGCCATCATGGGCCTAACCACTATGACAGAATGATACATGGAAATGATCCAGATGTAAATTAAAAAGATATTCCTTTGGTCTTCTTAGCTGCCAGAAAAAGGGAGTAGGGAATAACAGCGCATTCCTTAAGTGCCTAGATAATCATCCTGGGAGCCCAAAGTTGTCGGAGCACAAGAATATTACTGGAGAGCATGATTAATGACTGTTGGCTATGGATGTGTCCCACTGGAGAATATACATCCAGGGGGTGGGAAGAAGATCAGAGTCAAGGGGGAAATTAATGATGTATTTTAGTGTCGGCTGCACCCAGCTAACACCAACATGGCTACTTCTAATAAATCAATTTTCTTTTCTCTGAGAGATGCGGCTGGAGACTTAGGATTTGAATGTGGGTGGATTGGTTGGGAGTCCTGACACCAGAGCTTTCAAAAGTGCCAAGGCAGCCGGTGATGAACTGCAGCTTTTCAAATTTCTCCCCTAAACCCACCCAACCATTCTGCAGACCAACCTGGAAAGTGTCTGCTACGCGATGGAGGAATTCGATGACAAAAAGAGGGGGCACTTCCGTCTGTATGACAGACACAAAGAAGATTTTGTCTCGGTAGATGCTGATGAGGAAGTGGTGAGGGGTGGGGATGACAGGAGGCACATTTTCCACGTCAGCTGCTCTTTCCTGAGCTTCAAAGAAATAGTCACAGACGGATTGGCAGACGACGCTCTTCCAGTGCTTCTCCAAGAATATGTCCCCAGAAGAATTTATAAGAAACAGGCTGTGGATCATTTTCTGTTGGGAGGACATATGCATGGGCATTAGTGTAAAATTCAACCATTTTATGCTTTAGAGTTCTCGTCCCCCCCTTGCTTTGTTACAATCACGCTTTGGAAACCGAAAGGCACAGTTGAAGCAACATCCTCCCCTGCCTTGTGTTACCTCTGATTTTTAAATCCACAATTTGCCGAAGAAACTATACCTGGCTCTGTTTGCAGACAGCAGAAAACTCAATGGATGAGCTCAAATTATATACATGATGCTATGAAATGAACCAAACCTCAACCATAAACTCTGAGCTGTAGATGAACCAGACCATGTACCAATTCATTTATTTTGAGAATTTAAGAGCCTCTGTGGCACAACGGTTACAGTACAGTACTACAAGCTACTTCTGAAGCCAGCTGCCTACAATTTGGCAGTTCAAATCCCACCAGGCTCAAGGTGGACTCAGCCTTCCATCCTTCTGAGGTGGGTATAATGAGGACCCAGATTGTTGGGGGCAGGAGGCTGGCTCTGTAAACTGCTTAGAGAGGGCTGCAAAGCACTGTGAAGCGGTATATAAGTCTAAGTGTTATTGCTGTTGCTATTATATTGCCGCCTATTTGCACATGGCACTCAAGGCGGCATACCAAATATAAAACCTCATATAAAAACAATGCAACTAGTAAGAGTCATATAATGAATTAATATAATAAAATCACCCCTTGCCGTGGCGACAGCACCACACGGGCCATTTAAAGGGCTCCATACCGCTCTGGGTTCCCCAGGCCCGCTGGCAGAACCAGGTCTTCAGCGTCTTCTGGAAGAGTATTAGAGTGGGGGCTATTCTAATCTCTGGGGCAGAGGTGGGTATTCAGCAGGTTCTGACCGGTTCTGCAGAACCGGTAGTGGAAATTTTGAGTAGTTCAGGGAACCAGCAAATCCCATCTCTGACTGGCCCCGTCCCCATCTCTTCTCCGCCTCCCCTTGAGTCCCAGCTGATCGGCTGGGTCTTCTTTGGTTGCCCTGCACAGGAGAATGGAGCTGGAAAGCAGGTTAGTGGGGTGGGGAGGGAATGGGGATTTTACAGTATCCTTCCCCTGTCACGCCCACCAAGCCACATTCCCCCAAGCCACGCCAGGCCCACAGAACCGGTAGTCAAAAATTTTGAATCCCACCACTGCTCTGTGGGGACGATGTTCCAGTGAGAGGGGGCCACCACGGAGAAGGCCCTTCCTCAGTTCAGATGGGAAGTCAGCAACAGAAATAGATCAAAGTTATTTTACAGCTTTACAAAAAATGAAATTAAGCATTTTTAGTAAAATAGCTTTGAGCTAAGAGACTCAAGTAATGCCAACTGAGTACTTTAGTCTTTTGCTAGAAGACAGATTTGCACCTATCTGGATTTATCAATACAAATCCAACTGAATCACTTTTTGGCTTTGTAAATCATGGTTTATAGCTTAAAGTTGTGGGAACCCAGAATAATGGTGGAACTATGATGTATTTGACCCATGTCTTAATGTACTATGAATGAAGTCTACGGCTTGTTCCTCAAATAATGTTAAAATAAACCACACTTTAGCATGATGTATACATTATCAAGCCCATATCTTAACATCAATCTATATTTAGATTGATCTCAATATATTTATATATATCAATGTATAGCAAGCAATTTATATTTATCACTACCTTTAGTTATGTTTATCTAATTATTAACATTGCTATCCTTAGATCAGCAGCAATAGATCCCATTACCCACTAAGCTCTCTGCAGATTTCACAGCTACACAAAGAAAATAACTGTTTGCAGTGAATTGGTTCATGAAGGGTGTAGCATTTGAAGGGAGAGAAAGAAGACCAATATTTAAGATCATCTAAGAAACGAAGTGATTAATATGAAATAACTGGTAAAAAATAATTCTTAGACCTATTTCAGATGTTAAATATTCCCGCTATTAAACCACAGACTTGCCAAATGCAGCTATGAGAAAGTACTATTAACAATGTTGTTCATTAGGGCCAATTAACCCAAATTTATTCCTAATTTTCTCATATTTACAGACTTTTCTTTTTCTTAATCTTCTATTTTACTTAGTTTTAGGCTTTTAGACTGTTTTTTTTTTTTAAATTATTATTAAAAGTTGCTGAGGGACACTAGTTGTCAGCAGTATATAATTGCTGACAAGTAGTGTCTCTCAACAACTTTTAATAATATTACAAACAGTTTAAAAGCCTAAAACTAAATTAGGCCTAAAATAATATTTAACCTGAATTTAAATCAGCAAGAGCCTGTTTGAGATATAAAGGCTTAGGGAGAAAAAAAAAAAGGCTGAAAAAATATCAGAACAAGACTTTTTTAACCCAGGAATTTATTTTTAAAAAAAAATCTGGAAAAATAAAAAAGCAACAAAGTATTCCCTTCCAGGATAAAGGCCCTGTCCCACTGCACTTACGGATGCAAAGAGGATGTAAAACATTAAAAAAAGCTTGCCATCCGTTGGAAAACGCCATGCATCCATTGTGTACTCATTGCATACGTGTTTCATACGCTCTATCCGTCGAGCATCCATCCACTGCGATTTCATCCGCCCAAGAAGTTTTGAGCTGCACAAAACTTTGTGAACGGATGAACTTTCCGCCATGTACAATGTAAATCCGCGACATATGAGCAACAGACGTTCTATGTCCGTTTATCATCCGTTAAACGTCCGCTGTATCCTCTTTGCATCCTCTGGGCATCCCCTCAACTCACATCCGCTGCAGCTGAAAACGGAAAGAGGAAGGAAACAAAAGGGACACGGAACGTCTACACAGCGTTAGTAGCACGGAAATAGAAAGGATGCGTTTGCATCCGATATACATCCGCGCGGCATCCCCTTTCTTTCCTTTAGGCGTACGTGATACATCCGCTTCATCCGCTATGTGTCCGCTTTGTAATTCTCCCCTGTAACCACTTCGGAGGTGTCATCCGCTTCCATCCGCTAGGCTTCCAATGAACATCCGTTTAACATCCCCGCTACATACTACCCACATCTGTTCTTTTCCGTTCTGTTTATGCAAATTTTTGCCACTTTTTGGAGCGGATGATAACGGATGGAACCACCACCGAAATTTTGCTTGTCCGCTGTGTCCTTTATGCATATGTTTTGCGTCCGTCGGCCAGTGGGACCTAGCCTTAAAATAGCAACAATAGTTTCATCCCTGTAACTTTTTTATACAAGATTTTTAGCTTGAACAGTTTTCCTCAAAAGTTTACAACTTTTGAGATGTGTGGCCATTGTGAAGGCCACATATTGTAAAATTTTCAAGTTTGAGAATCACCAATCTTGCACACTGAGAGGGCTAGAATTCTTGTAAACCAGTGAGAGGTTGGCAAAATGGGCATTGTCAGGTTTGAAGGAAAAAAGACCTAAACTGTATCTATTCTTGCTGTTTAGTTTCTCTGACTTTTTAAAGACCTGAGTGGATCTGTTCCTAAACAGGCTTTAAATTTAAAAGCTCCTATTTTTCTTTGGGACTGTGCTGGAAATATCCTCTGCCTTAAACTCACATTTTTCTTCAACTTGTCAAACGGAGAAACATAAGAGATCTTTGAAGTTCACTTGATTTGCAATAGACTTTAAAACATTTTAAATTCAATTCAGTTAATAAATGTGACTGTGAGCTATATTGCTTAAAGTAAAACTATAGTTCAGTCAGGCAGTAATTACATTTACCAACTGAATATACAAAGCATATTTTTATGAGTAATGCATACAACCACAGTGTATTTTCTTCAATAGCAAAGTGAGTGAACTTACATGAGTAGCGAGTCATTTGAAATGAGTACGGCATATACTGTATTAGAATTTGTCTCCCTGAAATTTTTTATAAGAAGCAGAAAAAGACTACTTTTCTACTGCATGAAAATTAGTATGTGGGAAAAGCAAATTGATTCTCCAAGCTCTATCTGAAACTCAAAGACTTCAATAGTGGAAAGATAAACATGCAGCTCAAATGATGTGCCTAGTAGGAACACTGCAAATGAATGACAATCAACATAGATTAGCGATGGATGATTATGGTGTAATATGGTTACCATTCATTGAAATACATATTTTTATATACGTATCTACAAATAGGCATACAATTTGTAGGGTTTTTGTTCTTTCTTCCCTAACTTTACGTAATGTTTTATCTTTTCTGTATACAGTTAAAGGAACAATTTTTTTAAAAAAGGAAAGCAAAATCTTTAATTCAGTTACATTTGGCCAGTTACCTATTAGGGCAACAATTGGCAGATACACCAGTATTCCTCCTTGAAAACCAAACCGATTCTTAGAAATCTTAATTGATCTTTTGAGCGGATAATTATTTTTCTCCTGCATGGTCCAACCTCAACTGTTTTGCAATGGTCTGGCCCCATGGACTACTTAGTCCAAGACTTGTATTTACATAAAAAGTAAACTATAACCCATCATCTAAGCAAAGCACCTAGGGCCAGTCAGGAACATTTCATCTTAACAACTATGTGAACTCACCCCCATTGTTTGTTACAAGTAGAGTTTCAGAGCCCTTCATATAATTCCCACCCCCCACCCCCCTTAAAAAGGAGCTACTACTAGACGTACCCCAAGAAGAACCAAGGGATGATTAGCATTCATCTTTTATTGCAATTCTTTGGTAATTGGAAGACCATTCAAACAACTCCTCCTGCCCCATCTGATTTAAGAAGTCATGTTAACTGTGATTTTTTAAAAAATCCAACCGAAGAACAATTTTTGAACACGCTCTTGTCCGCACGCAGATTAGAAACAGGCAAGGCCTGGAGGAGGCACCAGATCGGTCTTAAAATGAACTGATATTGTCCAAAAGTCAACAGGACCAAATCAACCTATTCAAAAGCAGATCTCATATAAAGGGCAAGCTGCTTGGCCGTTCTGTGGTTACTGAAGTAAAACAGAAAGTGCCAAGTTTACAGCTTAGCAATTGGTCTCCAGTAAGAGGAAACAAGAGGACAACTTAGGTGTGGAGACAATAACTTGGTTCTCAACACCAATAAGACCAAGGAGCTGATAGTGGACTACAGAATGAGCAGATCAGGCATCCAGCCCTTGCTTATCAATGGGGACTGAGTGGAGCAAGTGGCCAGTTTTAAGCTTCTGGGGATTACCCTAAAAGAGGACCTGACCTGGGTCAAAAGGGCCCAGCAGAGGTTATACTACCTGAGACTTCTCAAGAAACAACAACTGGATGTGAAACTGCTGGTGGCCTTCAACCACTGCACTACAGAGAGTATCTTAATTTACTGTACCTCTGTATGGTTTGCCAATTGCACAGTGGCAGGTAGGAGAGCACTCCAGAGGGTCAACCTCGTTGCCCAGAGGATCCTGGGTTGCCCTCTCCCCTCTTTGGAAAAACTTTATAGCTCCCACTGCCTTAAGAAAGTTCAAAACATTCCCAAAGATCCATCTCATCCTGGGCACCCTTTTTTTTTTTGAACTATTACCACCTGGCAGACAGTACAGGGTAATAAAAACAAATAGGACAAATAGGCTGAAAAAGAGCTTCTATCCCAGGGCAATAGCTCTGTTGAATTCGACTGTATAGTGCAGTGAAGATGGTATTTAATTTCACTGTACAATGTGCAGTGACAATAAATTAACTAAATTCAGCCTGTAGTCCTTTGCCAAATCAGTGGTCAAATGGTCAAAAGTGATGGACAGCCAACAACCTGGGCTTCCAACCTGAGCAACAAGACTTTGTGGTTGTTTACACAGATAAGTTTCAACTGACACAATCCTAACGTGATCCACTGATGACTGGTGCCCATTACCCCGAGAAGCCCACCGTGCTTGCATAGAAGTGTGCCCTCACACTCTCTCAGGTTCAGAGCATATCGCTCTGGTTCAGAAGCTGATGATACTGGACCAGGCTGGATCTCAGGGACTGGCACTCGATCACTTTCTCTTCAGCTAGACTGGATATCCCAGAGACCCCAAAAGTTAGGCATCCTGACTGATGTTTCCGCATTGCCCGTGCAATGAATACCATCCCATGAGTTTACGCATGTGCTCTTTCAATGCTCTAGCAGATTTATACATGATGGGATCTCGGCAAAAGTGGCACAGAGCCATTGCAACCAGGGCTTTCTTACAGTCTCTTATTAGATGGTCATTGCTACAAATGGTTTGTGATGACCCGGGGTATGGCACAAAGGCAACATAGTCACATAAGTAAGAAAAGTCCCTTTAGTACCTCCAACTTTGCCCACAATGTCCACTACCGTCGGCTGGAGAAAAAAACTGTTCCCAAAAACAGTCTTTAAGTGGAGGAAATCCAGTCTGAAAACCAAGTACGTATAAACTGTAACTAAAAATCCACACAAACCACGCTGCAGCAATTAATTGGACAGGGCAGGAGAAGAAATTGCAGACTTCAAAGATCAACGAACACACAGAGTTGGGAAGACGCCACGAACCCAGATAAGCCTTGACAATAAAAGATATCTCACGAATTGCTTCCAACAAGTTGCTATGCACAAACTCCCTTTTTAAACAGCTGCAGCTAATGAAGGGGATCAGGGCCCTTCCCTCCTCCATAAGCCACACAACTCACATTGCTTCCTTCTCCATTCTTCTCTGCGTGCCCTAGAATGAAGAGGGGGTGGGCCCGGGTCTTCCTCTGAACTGCCTCTCCCTTGCTCTACCTCTCCCTTGATCTACCTCTCCCCTACTCTGCCCAGCCGGACTTTGCCGTTCCCCAGTTTCCTCCACAGCCACCGGAGCCACTCTCCCACTCCCTGTCAGCTGCTTGACTTCCCCCTCGGAAGCGGATTCCACTAAGGGCATGACATGGAGACTGATAGACAAACCTGTATTTTTCCAATGCAGTTTCTTGTAAAGAATGGGATCCTCTAACTACATGAGGTTTATTTTGTTTATCCTGCCTTTATTATTTTTACAAATAAGGTGGGGAACATAATATTCTTTCCTCCTCCTATTTTCCCCACAACAACCACCCTTATGAGATGAGTTGGGCCGAATATGCATGATTGGCTCAAAGCCACCAGTTTGCTTTCAGCTGAACAAAAAAAAAATGCAAAAAAGAGTATGTAACTAAAATTAAGCAATTGAACAAGAAGAGCTCGATGATCCAATTATGCATACCCATCAGCTCATGCTACAATGACTCTATGAAATATAGGAGTTGTGAACTTCATTACTTCTTCTACAACCAATATGTATTTTCACATTTAACTGCAAAATAATAATCACAAGGATTGATGATGATAACATTAGCAATTAGAGAGCAAGAAGAAAAAGAGTATTATAACATATGGGATTTATTCTATCAATGGTTAAATAGAAAAGTAAGAAATTTAAGTATATTAGAGTAGTAATGATATGTTATAACTGATTATCTTTAAATAAAACATAATATGTATAAAAATTAGTAAGAATTGAGATATGCTCTAAAGGATAATATGGAATTGAAATTAAAGTCTAATGATTGTATAGTAATAATAAAATATGATATGAAAAGTTAATTAATGCAATATGAATGTAAATTTAAGAGGAAAAGACGACAGATATTGTGCACAAGACATGTGTACCAACCGACACACTGTACAATTGAAAGAGGGTTTTATTTGTTGTTTTAGGTATTATGTTTTGTGTTTGTTTGTTGTTAATTTTTTTAAAAAAATAATATATAAAAAAAGAATTGATGATGACACGCACCAGGACATCACAGATTAACTGGATCAGGGATCTTATTTGCATAATGAATGGGTATAAACATCATCCGCCTTTCAAAGACCATTTGAGGGACATTCTCTGTAAAAATCAGATGTAAGATGTACTTGGAATCATTCTTCCGGGCTACAGGGATTGATGGTTAGTTTATCGTTTCATCAGTGGGGATAGCCACGATCTGTGCAAAAATCATGGGAACCATTACTTTTTCAGCTACCATGCTAGCAAAAGTAACCAACCAACCAACCTACTTTAAACTTTTCTGGTTCAAGGTGGACTTTGATGAATTCCATGGGGGGAAAAAAACAGGACAATCTATCTATGCCTCAGACCAATACTTTAGGGCCATGGCAGCATTTGGTATTGCTGGATCTCTGATCTTGCGATAACTCAGCATATGAAATTGATCTCTAATATGCCAATGATATGACCTTTAGCGTTTGCCTCCTTTTCTCTGACAGAGTCTGCTGAAAAAACCAACCTGACTTGAGAAATTCGTGTTAAGCCCTGTTTAAGGTCTGTCTGATTGTCGCTCAGCCTGTATGAACCCAGCCAATTCAGGGCTTGTCCAAACCAAGAGGTGACCAAACAGACTTCCCATAACTATGTTGGATAAGGTTCTCTGGCACTTTTCATCTGGACTCCTCTTAACAAACCCTGAATGCTTGAGCGTGATGGGTCCTCACCCCTTTGAAAATCTAGGAGAGGGCCACTTTTTCCTTATCCCAATGCACTCCAAATCAAAAGTGCAGACACAAGTACACAATGTCCCCAGTTCCCCTTGTGTGCCGATTCATGCTTGGTGTGAACCTTGGATAAGCCCCTGCTTCACATGACATGGCCGTCCACAGTTTGCGTTATCTTTTCAGGCATTTGTCAAAACAAATTCCTTAAATAAATGTGAGGGCCTAAACTGATTGCAACAACTGAGCTCTTTATATTTTGGGGTGGGGGGTGGGCGGGGGGAGGCTAAACCTGTTCCCAACTTCTTACTGACTGCATTTCATTTCCCAATTGTGCAGAAGAGGTAAGGTAAGAAATGCTCAGGAGGAGTATTGCAAATTTTATTACTGCCCATCATTACTTGACATTAACAGGGATTTTTGCCTGGATGGTGACATCATGGTTTAGGACAATAAATTAAAAAACTCAGGGGTACAAACTGTGCCTGGCGTTCCTGCCCTGCTAGGCCAACCGCAGTAAGGCTTTAATAGCTTCTTTTCTTTGGCTTAGACCAGTGCTTCCCAAATCTGGATAAATTATCCAAAAATGAGACTGTTTTTTTTTTCTTGGGGCAACAGAAAAATGAACAGAATAACAGACTTGGAAGGGACTTTGTAGGTCATCTAGTCTAACCCCCTGCCCAAGCTGGAGACCCTACACTATTTACAACACACACCCCATTACCCAATCACAACAGGCCATGTAAACTAACTTTAAGGTGTTCCAGGCTTCAGACTATTGCTAAGGTGGAATAGCTTAACTACAGCCTGGAATCGTGGCCTCCAATACAGCACGGGTCACAAGAGCAGCCACAAATCACAACTGAAGTGTTTCCAATGGCGTCAGTATGCCGAGCCAAACCCCTTGTACAACCCCCAAGGATGGGGAAAGAAAACCCCAGGCTACCTCTGCTCCATGCACCTGGATAGGAGTAGTCTATCTGATAGGCTGCGGCACTCTTACCTGCCTGAATATCTTTGCCATGATTAATGGAAAGAGAAGGGCAGCAACAACACGCAACTTAAGTGGAGTTAAAAAAATTATTCCCCCTCCTCTGCGCCCTGGGTCTGACCAAGTTGTGCAGCTCCAATGCTTGGTTTGTTAAGCCAGGGCTTACAGCTCAGTGGTCTGTGTGAACTCGGCCATTTACCTAGGGATCCCTTCCCTCAATAAATCATGGCTTAACATATAAGGACAAACCACAATTGGAATATATTTACATGTTCTAAACCAAGACTACCCTCAAAACGACGCACTGCACAACAGAACGATGCAAGTTTTTTCCCAAATGTGATCATTCTGCTGAACAACTAATCCCCACAACTGTCAAACTATTTAGTAATACTGTATTACTATTATTCCTCTCATCCTTCCTATTCCCTATCTCTTCCCACTTATGACTTAAAACCGTGTTGCTTGTCTCTTTACAATTTATATTGTTTATTTGTTCTCTGGTATGATTTGACTTGCTAGTAAAACATGACTATTAAGAAATGTTGTATCTTATGATTCTTGATGAAATGTGTTTTTATTTTATTTTTTTATGTACACTGAGAGCTTATGCACCAAAGACAAATTCCTTGTGTGTCCAATTACACTTGGCCAATAAAATAATTCTATTCTGTTCTAGTCCCTTCAACCAGGAGGGCTTAAGGCCTCATTTATGAATCATATTATAAAGCATAGCAAAGCCCCCCCCCCCCCCCCCAAAAAAAAAAGATCCCCCTCACAAAACTTTTTTGACACACTGAACATTATCATGCCTTGGTTTAACCCTAGTTCGATCCCAAGTCACAACCACGCATTTTCGGACTGGTTTCATCTTCGGCTTGGGTTTTCCTCTCAGCAAAAGGGGTCTAGTCAACCTTTTGGTCCTCAGGGAACTTTAAATTCGTAATTTTAAATCCCACGGACCAGGGACCCTGGGGAAATCCCCCCAAAATCTGCAGGAAAATTCCCCACCCCATTTTCCTACTGATCGATCATTCTTTATTTGGGATCGCAGGATACCGTCTTCAGCTCCGTTCTCAGGGGGGGAGAGAGAGAGAGAGAGAGAGAGGGAGAGAGAGAGAGACTTTGGGCTTCATGCAAGGAAAACAGCAAAAGCAGCAGAAGTCTTTCTTTCTTTCCCCGAAACTCCGCCAGAAACGAGTCTTTGTGAGACTTGTCGCGCGGGCGCAGCCTCTTGGAACAGGAGGCCTTGCAGGATCCCAAAGGGTCATTTCTGGTGGAGTTTGGGAGAGAAAGAAAGAGTTTTGCTGCTTTCCTTGTGCGCAGGCAAAAGCAGAAGAAGGAAAGAAGCAGCCCAGTGGCCAGGCAAGGTGTGTGGGGCGAGTAGGGCAAGTTCCCCCCCCTGCCCTTCCCCCCCCTCCCCTCACTACCTCGTGTTGTTCGCAATGCAAGCGACGACGTAAACCTTGTGTTCCTGGAGGCCATGTAGGCGGCGCAGCCTTGTGTTCCTGCACAGCCTGGATGAATTGCTTTGGGGATGACATTTCTCTGTGGACCACCACAATTTTCTCATGGACCACCAGTGGTCCCCGGCCCAGTGGCCGGCAGCCACTGATTTAGTCCAACCCCCACCCAAGCAGGAGACCCTACAACCATTTATCAGCAAGAGTTGGAAGGGATCTTGTAGGTCATCTAGTTCAACCCCCCCCCCCCCCCCCCCCGCCTGCCCAAGCAGGAGACCTTACACCATTTATTAACAGAATTGGAAGGGAACTTGTATGTCATCTACTCCAACGCCCCCACCTACCTGCCCAAACAAGAGATCCTACAACTATTTATTAACAAGAGTTGCAAGGGACCTTGGAGGTCATCTAGTCCAAAGCCCCCAACCGGCCAAGCAGGAGACCCTACACCATTTCTGACAGATGGCTGTCCGAGGGCTCTGATTAACCCGATTAACAAGAGTTGGAAGGGGCCTTGGAGGTCCTCTAGTCCAACCCCTCCCCACCCCGCCCAAGCCGGAGACTCTACACCATTTATGAACAGATTGGCAAGAGTCGGAAGGGATCTTGTAGGTCATCTAGTCTAACCCCCCCACCCAAGCAGGGAACCCCGTACAACCATTTGTTAACCCTCCAGGGGCGAAGCTCCCATAACAACAGCAGCAGCAACAACAACAACCACAACAAAGCAAGCGATGCTGTAAAAGCAGCCAGATTTTGCATTTGTTTTTTGTTTTGTTTTGTTTTGTTTGTTTTCAAACCCGAGAAAATATGTCGCATTTCATGAACGAAGCGTCTTCTGAAACCGCATCGGACCTCCCTCCCAGTGACACCCCCCACCCCACCTCCACCCCACCCCAAGAAGCCGTCCGGAGAAACCAGGACATCCTTTGGAAGGAAACGCAGACGGGCTGGGTTTGCGCCAACAGCCGCCCACCCAGCCACGGGTTGCGTCGTGGCGAACACAACGCCTGCGGTTCCCTCACTTCAGGGACCGGTCCGAGGAGCTTCTGGGCCCAGAAGGTCTCCAACCAATACCCGACGGCAGGCCGTCTCAGGACGGCGGCCTGAAATCGGACCGAGCCCGAGAGGGTTGAGGAGCCGCCACCTTCCCGCAAATCCGACACCCACGCACACCCCTTCAAGCGGACGGGCGAAACCCGGCAGTCCCGCTCGGCGGCTGGGCGAAACCCCAACGCCCGGGCCCTCCCTCTCCCCTCCCCCCCCCCCCAATTACCTTCCCCGTGAGGAAACCACCGGCGGCGGCGGCGGCGGAGGAGGAGGAGGAGCGGAGGAGGAGGCGGAGGCAGCAACGCGGCCCAAGATGGCTGCGAAGTCCTCCCAGGCCCGGCCACGCCCCGGCCCGCCTGCTGCCCCCCTGAAGGGAGAAGAACAGGCCGTCCGTCCGTCCGGCCGGGCCAAGCCGCAAGGAAAGCCGCCGGTTTCCCCTCCTCCTGTGCGCGAGCGCAAGCGCGCCCCGCGGCCTCGGCCTCGCGCCGCCGCCGCGCCCAGCCGCCGCCGCCGCCGCCGCCGCCGCCGGAGCAACCGCCTCCAACGGTGGGTGGGTGAGGCCTCCTCCGCTTGGCCCCGCCTCGGCTCCTCCACGCTGCTCGGGGAAGGGAAGGGAAGGAGGCGGGGAAGGAGGAAAAACAAAAAACAAAAAAACAAAAAAGACTCGCCTCGAGGCCGCCGGCATGAGGAGGTCGGCGGAGGCGCCGCGCGCCAAGAGGCCGAAGCTGCGGGACGAGCCGGGCCGCCTCAGGTAAGCGCGCGCCCAAGGGGTGGAGAGCCCCCGCCGGCCGCGCCTCCGCCTCCTTCGCCTCCTCAGGCCGCGGGCGGGGAAGGGCCGCCCGGGGCGCTCTCTCGTCTCCGCCACCGCCCCGGCTTGGCTGGGCAACAAGAGCGGCGTGGGGGCCCAATCCTCCGCCCGGAGGCCCTTCTGCTCTCCGCCCGCCCCTCTCCCCGTCAGGGACCGAATCGGGCCTGGTGGAGACACAAAACCAGGTCAGATTTAAGAGAGTTGGAAGGGACCTTGGGGGTCATCTAATCCAACCCCTCACCCCTTGCTCAAACAGGAGACCCCACACCATTTATTAACAAAGTTGGAAGGGATCTTAGAGGTCATCTACTCCAACCTCCTCCTATTCAAGCAGGGGACCCTGCTACCTCAGTTCTGACAGGTGGCTATCAGAGGGCTCTTATGAACAGATTAACAGAGTTGGAAGGGACCTTGGAGGTCATCTAGTCCAACCCCCCTCCACCCCTGCCCAAGCAGGAGATCCTACACCATTTAGAATAGAATAGAATAGAATAACAGAGTTGGAAGGGACCTTGGAGGTCATCTAGTCCAACACCCCTCCACCCCTGCCCAAGCAGGAGATCCTACACCATTTAGAATAGAATAGAAGTCTATTGAGACTTGGAAGGGAGAGTTGGAAGGGACCTTGGAGGTCATCTAGTCCAACCCCCTGCTCAAGCAGGAGGCCCTGCACCATTTCTGACAGGTGTCTCTTAGAGGGCTCTTATCAACAGATGAGCAGCCTGGTGAATCGGGCCTGGTGGAGAAACAAAACCAGATCAGATTTAAGAGAGTTGGAAGGGACCTTGGAGGTCATCTAGTCCAACCCCCCCCTCCACCCCTGCCCAAGCAGGAGATCCTACGCCATTGATTAATAGATGGCAGTCCAGTCTCTTTTGGAAAGCTTCCAGGGATGAAGCTCCCACAACAACGTGGACCCTTGGGAAAGACAAACCCCCTGCCCCCCCCCCTCCCACCCCGAGTCGGAGTTGAGGCTTCCCAGGGTCACAACTTTCCTCTTGGTTGCAGTTCTGGGTTTGCACGGAAAGGGTGTGCAACACCTGGAAGGCGACACCCCCTTAAGCTTGGCTTTTTCAAAGGACATCTTGAACACCACGTGTTGAATGTGCAGTTTGTGTGTTGGTATCCACCCGTGTGAGAGCAGCCCTGCGGGTGCAAACACCTGATTTTTCTGCCTGTCAAATTCTGTGACAGACTGTGATTGGCACTGGGCCTTTTCTTCAGGAGCGTGCAATGAATTGCACCCATATGGAGGGGTGTGTGTGTGTGTGTGTGCATGAGAGAGAGAGAGAGAGAGAGAGAGAGAGAGAGAGAGAGAGAGTGAAACAAGAGCACGTCTTGCACAAACCCGGTGTAAATAGGCTTTTTATAGTCCAGCAGTCATTTTGGCATGAAAGAGGAGGGCACATTCAGGGGTCAGCAATGGCAGCAAGGTGGGGTTTGAGTCCAGATTTTATGGGGAGCCAAGTGTCTGATCTGGCTCAAGAATCGGGGAGCTCACACTGCAAACTTGCCACTTGGGCTATGGAAAGCTGTTTTTTTCCCCCTGCTTTTTCCTCTTTTTCAATACTGCATACAGATTTCATGTATTTTATCGTTGTATTATATTATAATAAGGAAACTGAAGACAGAATTATATAGGGTCACTACTGAGGACAATTAACCAGTGAAATAGCTTGCCTTCAGGAATCGCCGGCACCCCATCACCGGAAGTTTTTAAGAAGAGACTGGACAGGAATTTGTCTGAAAAGAATCTAGAATGCTAGACCAGGGGGCTGGACTAGAAGACCTCCAGGTTCCCTTCCAGCTATTCTATTCTATTCTGCAATATTAATGCAATATCAAGGGTTTTCAATTCAATGTACAGAATGTGAAGGGTGTGTGTTTGTGTTTATTTTCACAGTCATAATATACACTGAAGGTGGTATTTAATTTTGTTGTATGAGAGGCAATGACAATAAAGAAAACTGTTCCATTCCATTCTACTCTACCATTGCTGCAACAGATGTCACGGTGGCCTCAGACTTTTGCACAGCAATCTGTGTGTATGTGTGTATGTTTGTGTGTTTGTATTTCAGCTTTGAGCTCTACTTGAGCTGATATCCCAGAGGAACAAAGGATAATTTATGAAACAGTAGCAATAAATTTATGAATATATATATATATATATATATATAAAAAACTTTCACTTCCCTTTTTTAGCTTGGCAAAATGAAGCCTTCCTTTCATCTCCACTGAGTAGGATGTTGGGGATCACCCTCGCCCCTCTTGCGGCTCTTTTAACTTGCTCCAAACTACCTGGGTGCCAATCTGAGCTTAGACTACTCGACTGTGTAAATTAAATCCTCAATTGCATGGCAGGGTTAAGTGTACCGTATCTGAGTGACCACCAGGTGGCAGCAAAATGTTGGTGGCTTTGTATGGCTTGGGTTTGCCGCCTAGTTTTTTTTTATTATTTTTTTTTTAAGCGTGTTAAATATTACAAGTAAAAAGATGAAAACTAATACAAACTAAGAAAAAAAAGAAAAGAATAAAAAGAAAAATGAGAAAGTGCAGAAAATACACGATAGAAAGGAAAAATAGAAGGAAGGAAGAAAAATCTAAGTATCGTAAAGGAAAATATATAAAGAAATAACGTCCCCCTTCATCACAAGTATAAACAATTTTAGAAACATCACCTTATCTTAAAATACAGCAAAGGATGTCTTCTTCCCATGGCTCAGATGTTTGCCTATAAGCAACTTCTTAAAACTTTATTGTTAGTCCTGATCAACAAAAGCCCATTAAGGGTTACCATATCTCATCCCCACCTTCTGCCTCCCATTCAATTGTGTTTGATTTTCAGAGGCTTCCTGGACAAGTCTCTGCAGTTTTCTTGGCAAGGTTTTTCAGAAGTGGTTTGCCATTGCCTCCTTCCTCGAGCTAAGAGAAAGTGACTGGCTCAAGATCACCCAGCTGGCTTTGTGCCTAATGTGAGACTAGAACTCACATTCTCCTGGTTTCTAGCCTGATGCCTTATGACTACACCAGGCTGGGTCTCTAATATATCTATTTTAACTTTGATGGAATAAATCTACTTTATATACTTTCCTTTTATTGCTAACAATCTTTAGTCCCTTCAAAATAATGTCTTTCTTTTTACTTAGTTTCTTTATCCCTTCTCATGGACTTCTTCAAAGCTTTAACAAGTCTCTTCAGTATAGGAAAGTTAGCTGTGTCACTCTTTTGACTTGTTTTATGCTTTCCCCTGTTAAGTATTCAGACATCAAGACATTTACGTATTAAGCTTTCCAAGTTAGTATCTCTTGTCCATTTTAGAATCACTTTCAGATGAGTCTCAGTCTTGTTTGGTAAAATGTGTTCCAAATACCGTCCAGCCTTATCTGTCTGTCTTTATGGCAGTCACTCTTAAATGGCACAAACTTTTAAAATTAATTTCTGGGTCCATTGCTTATGAATATTCTTCAATATGTACTGTGCTAAAAGTATTTTTGTCCAGTCTGTATTAGCAAGTCAAATTTAAGTGCTCTTCTCCTTTAATTGTAATTCCAAGATCCTTCTATTATATAATGTTATATATATATTACTATACAATATTATATAATATTATATTATATATAATTCTATTATATAGTGGGGCATTGTGAGACGATATTCGAAGAGGTGGGGAAATTTCAGTTTAGAAGTTTCAAAATTATAGTGTAGATGCATTATTATATGCATATAATTATTTACTTTTGGAAGGGTGTGAGAATATACCAAAAACATTGTGGGGGTGTAGGGTATAGAAAAGGTTGGGAACCCCTGCTCTAGTATCTAATATTCAAAGTTTTAGCACTTCAGTAATAGCACTTTTTTTAAAAGAATCAAAACAACATTATCTTTCCATGGGAAAGATTCTTATAATTGATTCCAAAATATTATTTCAAATGCATCTGGACTTTTAATCTGTTAGTAACTTTCCAGAAGCAAGTTCTAATCACCATTTTGCTGTTTAAAGTTGTTTTTAAAAAAAAAAAAAAAATTCGGGAGGGGGGAGTATGTTGAATAAACTTATAAACAGTGGCAGTAAAGAAACAGAGAGGATTCTGGCTATTTGCTGAGGTTTAGTGAACATCTGGATTTTTGCAGCCCCCAAATGGCAACAGTGGAGCTGTTATGGGAGCCAAAATACAATGGCTGTGAAGCATCTATATAGGTTTGTGAATTGATGTGTGTTCCAGAAAACTTTTCTCCAAAGTGAAGGTTCACTGCAGTGAGTTCACACAGCATGAAAAGCTAAAGAAAGCATTTATTTGTACTGTGGCAACCCAGTCACTGGGGATTGAAAATGGGAGATGTTATGTATCTGTTTCTTATTAACATTCAGTACAATGTAGCTAAGTGAGCCATAAGTATAACTTGGTTTGCTTTTTGTTTCAGACAGCTTCTTCCCTGGAGTTAAATGTTGCGAATAGTCCATAAATACACAGCAACTAATGTAAAAGCCTGAAAGAAAAGTTTTGTAGAAAAATAGGTGAAAACCACATTTGCTTTGATACAGAACCTTTTTTGAAATTCTCACTAAAGAAGGAGAATCGGATTTATTTGTTTGTTTATTGTTTATTTATGTGTTAAAATGGTTTGCCACCCATCTCATTGCAAGGGATTCTGGGCAGCTTACAACACAGATAGATGGATGAACAGAGAAATAAACAGATAGAGAAATAAACAGACGGATAAAAGATAGATAAATGGATGGATGGAATGGTGAATGGAATGATGGATAGACAGCACTTAGACTTACAGTATGTACCGCTTTGCAGTCTTTACAGTCCTCTCTAAGCAGTTTACAGAGTCAGCATGTTCCCTCTGTCAATCTGGGTCTTTATTTTCCCAACCTCGGAAGGATGAAAAGCTGAGTCAAATTTGAGCTGGTGAGGATCGAACTCCTGACAGTGAGCTGAATTAGCTTGCAATGCTACATTCTAACCACTGCACCACCACGGCTCTATAAAATACATAAATACATCCATTCGATATGATACAATCAGCAAAAATTATGGGTTATGACTCAAATATGGGGACCGGAGGGAGAGAGTAAATGCGCAGAGGTGAGGTGGGATCTGCTATTAGTCGATCAATCTCCTCAAGTGATCCATTTCTCCATTGGACCCCCAAGCCAACTAGCGGAGGCAGTCTCTGGAGAACAGGAAGTTTCTTTTAGGTCTCATTTGCAACAGAAATTGGCCAAGCTGACAGATTATGCCGAGTGTCAGACGTGGTAGCCTTGAAGTCTGCTGCTTCCAGCTGGCCTGGTTGGTAAATTGAAGCTCCCAACTTTCTGTGGTATGTGCCACCTCTGCATTCTGAAGATGATGCGTGTGTAGATCCATTTCAAAGTATGCAAGAGTTATTTACAAAGTGCTTCAGGTCCGGAATATGTCATATTTAACAGTTAGTGTAATAGTTACACTCTTAGTTAGGGAGTCATGTAATGTTAGTGAATCCATCCTGAAGGATCCATCTTATTTTTTTTATCTTATTTCATTCTTCAACACAGTGACTAAGTTAGTAGACCAGCGAAATACTGTGGACATAATATATTTAGATTTCAGGAAGGCATTCGACAAAGTAGACCACCACCTACTTCTTAGTAAGCTGGAATAGATAGTACCACCACTAGATGGATTCGCAACTGGCTGGCAAGCCAGACTCAACAAGTAGTCCTGAATGGGTCTAAGTCTACATGGAGGGAAGTAAGCATTGGGGTGCCACAAGGTTCCGTCTTAGGCCCAGGACTCTTCAATATCTTTATTAACGACTTAGATGAGGGAATAGAAGGGGAACTTACCAAATTTGCAGATGATACTAAGCTGGCAGGAATAGCTAGCACCCTAGAAGATAGGCTCAAGATCCAGGTGGATCTTGACAGACTAGAACACTGGGCCATATCTAACAAAAGAAATTCAATATAGAGAAAAGTAAAGTCCTACACTTAGGCAAGAAAAACCAAAAGTACCCAAATAGACTGGGTGAAACCAGGCTTAATAGCAGGAACTGTGAGAGGGATCTTGGAGTCTTCATGGACAACCAGCTCAACATGAGCTAGCAATGTGCAGTAGCAGCCAAAAAAGCTGATGCAATCCTAAGTTGCATGAACAGAGGGATACAATCGAGATCAAGGGAGGTACTAATACCACTCTATAAAGCCTTAGTAAGACCACACCCAGAGGACTGCATCCAGTTTTATTCACCACATTATAAAAAAGATGTTGAGACGAGAAAAAGTACGGAGAAGAGCAACCAGGAGGATTTAGGGGACTGGAGGCTAAAACATGAAGAACAGTTGCAGGAACTGGGGATGGCTGGTCTAGTGAAGAGGACCAGGGGAGACATGATAGCAGTCTCTCAATATTTGAGGGCCATGCCACAGAGAGGAGGAAGGGATCAAGCTATTTTCCAAAGCACCTGTAGGCCAGACAAGGAATAATGGATGGAAACTGAAGAAGGAGAGATTTAACCTGGAAATAAGGAGGAATTTTCTGACAGGGAGAACAATCAATCCATGGAATAGAAGTTGCTCTTGGAAGTTGTGGGAGCTTCATCCCTGGAGGCTTCCAAGAAGAGACGGGACTGCCATCTGTCAGAAATGGTGTAGGGTCTCCTGCTTGGGCAGGGGGTTGGACTAGATGACCTACAAGGTCCCTTCCAAGTCTGATTACCTGTTAGATCTACTAGATTCTGTTGCTTTCAAGGCATGTCGCTGGGGAATCCTGGGAGTTGAAGTCCCCCCACCTTAAAAATTGTTCAGCTTGGGAAACACTGCCATAAAGAATTCAGTGCTGAGTCAGGCCCGAATCTTGAAAGAGCGTAAGCAGCTGTAATGAATAACAGACAGCTATTGCGCTTCGTGCAAAGTCCAAAGTGCTTCTTCCAAATAATATAAAATATGCAAAGCCTTTCATTTTAGTTCTTCTTTGCTTTTGTAAGTTCAAGATTGTCCTTTGGAGGGAGCTCTGGACTCCAGCAGGGAATATCTTGTGTCTCTTTTGGTCTTCACGCAAAAGTCCTTTATTCTCTCTGACCTTTCAACATGCTGATATTTTAATAGATCCTGTTGTCCTGTCCCCTTTTGAATAATTTTATTTCAATTATATTTTTACTGTTTAACAGAATTGCTGTTTGTACCTTTGAGTAGTTTTCGCTGTTCTTAATTTCTTGTGTCAGCTGGTGAATTTTACACCCCGTTTTATGAACCTTTCTTGCCACAGTTGCAAGTAACAGGGTTGTTCAGTGAAGCTGAATTCCCCGGTTGACTTTTCTCGTCAGAAGGTCACAAAAGGGGAATCACATAACCCCAGAACACTGCCACCGTTGTAAATATGAATCAGTGGCCAAGCATCTGAATTTCCATCCCTCGACCATGGGGATGGCTGCAACGGTCGTAAGTGTGAAACATGGTCTTAGGTCACTTTTCTCAGTGTCATCGTAACTAGGAATGGTCAGTAAATGAACTGTTGTTACAGGGGTATTACCTGGATCATAATTCATTATATTTCCATCCTATTTTCCCTCTGGAAGCTCAAGGCAGTTTCTCTATAGTAACTCCTTTCTCCAATCTTACCTCCATAACAATCATCCTGTTCGGTAGGGAGATGTCACAGCTAAGAGTGGACTTCAATATGAGTTGTCCTGGTCCAACACCCTTCATCAAGACCACTTATGGTTTCCTTCTGAAGATACCCATGGTGGTCATCCTATTGTGGTTCTCCGGCAGCAGGTGCAGATGTCAGCGGAATTGGATAGTGGGGAAGAACAGGGACCAGTCAGGGAATCTGGGAAGGCCTCAGAAGAGGGTCCTGTGTCCAATGCAGAGATGGGGCCAGGACCATCTGAGAGTGGGATGCTGCCTCTGGTGCCTTCGGAGTCTGACAGCAGTGAGGCAGAGGACCCAGGGGAGCCTGTTCCCAGTGCATGTGTGCACAGAGCTGCCAGAAGACAAAGAGCAGCTGAGACAAAAGGGGCAACTCGGGAGTAAGGCTGGGGGGTGATTGCCCCTCCCCTAAGGGATAAAGGACAGGCAAAGGTGAAGAAACCTTTGCAGGAAGCAAAGTAGTTCAATCAGTTTAGATTCATCCTTGAAGCGCTTTGTACATTGGTTGGTTCTTTTTTCTAATTCATTTGATACTTCTGTTATTGGCAGCACTTCACAGAACTGAAAGGTGAGTGCTTATCTCGGGGGACTGTTTGAGATTCATTACCGGCTGGGAATGAAAACAATTCCCAGTGTTGCAATAAAGTAAGTCTCGTTTTCAAAATAAGCCTGAGGGTAATTCCGGTTCAGGAATCCTGGGTCAGAACACATCCTGAGATGGCTATGATGCTCATCCTCAGGGTCAACCTAACCTACAAGTCAGCCAGTGGCAGGATGCTGCCGGTTTAACAACCGGTTTGGCAAGCGCGTGCTTCACGCCTGCGCTGAAAATGGAGGGTTTAGAAGCTCAGCTGCTTACCTTCCAAGTCAGCAGCGGTATGCAGCACAGCAAGGGGGGCTAAATCAACTGTGCCGCGCGACTGAGATGAGCTACAAGGCAGGAAATAAAGGACAGGATAGGGCGGGTCCAGGTGGGCAGGGCCAGCTGATTGTCGGAGTGGCCGGTTCGTGAGAACCATTCGAAACCAGCAGGATCCCACTCCTTGAAGTAAGCTTACTAAGCCGGTCTCCGCTAGAGTGTGTGTTCTGACTTGGACATAGAGTCTGCTTTCACCCAAAAGGATTTAGTTCAGAGTAAGCAAGGCACAGTCTGTGTGTGTATCTTTGCTGTGCTGAGGTCTGCATGGTTAAATCTTGGAGGATGTCAATTCCCAGAAGTCCTTTGGGTCTTTGCACCTGGTCTCTCTTCCTATAGCTGCTTGATAGTTCTTGCTTAGTACTTCCTGTCCTGCAAGTGGGCATCTAACCTAACGTCTAATCCCTTTTGTCAGCAGTGGCATCTCTCACCCTCTGCTGCCTTTCTGGCATTTAAAAAATCCCAATAAAGAAGTTGAAATGACATCTGAAGTGTCACCTACTTGTAATTCAGCATAGAACAGTTGCAGTTAGAACATATGGTCCTTTCCCAATGTCGGTCTTTTTTAGGACCAACTCACAAGAAATAAATGAAACCAAACCTAATTTAAAACAAAGATAAAATGTGAGCAAGTGTAAAAAGGCAAAGATATATACGGTACTTAAACATGAATGTGGAATTTTTTTTAGAGGAAAATAATAAACTTGTTCAGGTGAGAGTAAAACAGCAACTTGCAGATTTGTTAAGCAAGAATCTTTTTTTAAAATGTACTCATGAGGTCACCTGGTTGGGTGATAAAACCTCTGCAAGCAAAAAGAGATTAAGGACTAATTTCCTTGCAAAGGAAGCAAAACCTTTGGGAAAGTAGTGGAAAGTTTTTTGATTATTATTTCAAATTGCAGGAAAGTCTAAAGAAACAGAATCTGATGTTTGAAAGCAGGACAATGACTCACCAAATATCTCATACGGATTTTTTTTTTTTTTAAAGACACTTGGCACCCATGGTCAACTGAAAATCGAAATTCTCATGCTGGTTCCTAATGATATGAGTTGCCAATTTTTTAAAAAGTAGCAGACTTTTGGAAGCACAAGTCTTAAACTTCTTTTTCTGGTCTTCTGTAGCTTGGCATTTCCAAGTTGGGTGATTGTCTTAAGTCTAGAAAATTTTTGTTATGACCTTAAGGACATCCTTTGACATCTGGGTGTCCAAGAATCTTTCCAAATGCAGATTTATTTATTTTCATATTTCATGCGATTCTTCCTTTTATGGAAATTCATCTTTGTTTCCCTTCTTGTCCAACTTTGGGATTAAGGGGCTTGTGCATCGCACACATACTTTATGGAAACGGGAATTATTTTCCTGGTTTCCAGAGATTGTGGTGATTTTTTTTATTACAAAAGAAGAGGCACACCTGTCTTGTTCAAGAGAACCTTTTAAAATGGAACACATTCTTAAATTGTGGTTTTTGAAGGTATATCAAAAAAGGTGCATCCTGTTTAAATTTATATAAACCAGCTATTATAATATTTAGTAACTTGGTTCGACATCGTCCATGCCTATAAGCTTTATAAATTTAAAAAGGATTTATAAAGCTAATTTCACCCACACAAAACCCCCCAAACAAACATCAGTTACAAATCCTGTTTTCTGGAAGCTTCACATCATAATGCTCCAAATTAGCTACAAATTGCCATATATCTGATAAACAAAAAAGTTGTTTCTGATTTATTCATAGTTGAGACCCATATAAATGGGTGTTTTTTGCTTTCAGTGCTGTAAAGTCTGAGATAAAGAAAATGAGTAAGATAGACATCCTGTAATCAATCTATCCTTCCTTCCTTCCTTCCTTCCTTCCTTCCTTCCTTCCTTCCTTCC
>BLBF01000016.1:4448801-4478208 GCA_015471245.1 Laticauda colubrina
GGTGGGGGTTCCGGGCCGGCCTCCCCTGGGCGAAGCGGTCTGGTGGGGGGGTGGGGGGGTTCCGGGCCGGCCTCCCCTGGGCGAAGCGGTCTGGTGGGTGGGGGGGTGGGGGCAGAGGCTCATACTGAACCGGTAGGGGCGGGGCGGGTGGGAAGGGAGCGCGAGCAAGTTTTATAGAATCATGGAATAACAAGAGTTGGAAGGGCCTTGGAGGTCATCTACTCGAGCCGGAGAGTCTCTTCCAAATACGAGCCTCTGCCGAGGATCGAATTCACAGCCTCCCGATCGTTAAGGCCAGAGCTCCACCTCTCCTGGCGCCTCCGGATCCGGATCCAAAGCGCTGGCTGGGGGTGGCAGGGTGGGGAGAACCAAAGCGGTGGGCTTGCTGCTTTTCAGTGCAAGGGGGAGAGAGGATCCGGCCGGCATGGCCAGGGCGCGGCGTCGCTTGAGCTTGGGAGTCTGACCCTCTTTTGCCCTGGGATCCAACACCCTCGCCCCCACCGTTCCCGCCGCCCAAAGGTTTTGGGAAGCGGGGCGCTGCAAAGCAGGGCGCTAAGCAGGCAAACCCTTTGCAAAGGAAGGGCTGCTGCTGGCTGTGGTTGCTGTTTTTTTTTTTTTTCTCTCTTTTCTCTCTCCAGCCGGCTTAAGGAATACAACGGTCCGGATCTAAGAAACAATAATTAATATTCATGAATTAATGATTGAATTGAATTGAATGAATGCCATATCGGGGGGGGGGGTTCGATTCAGGTGCATAGAGGGCGAAGGGTGTGTGTTTGTGTTTTGATGTTCATCGGTTGCAATGTACACACATGTTTGGTGTTTTGAGGTTTATAAGTTACAATGTACATCGAAGAATGGCATTGAATTTCGTTGCATATATGCGAGTGGTGCAATGGCAATTAAAATTCAAAGTAAGACTAAACTTAAACCAGACCTGCCCGCATCCGGATCGCGCATCTCTCTATGCCCCGGAGAGTCTCTTTAGCCTGTAGGATTGTAGACTTAAAGGCCGGTTTGGCTGGCTCGACCGGCGGCTTGGATTCTCTTTCACCCGCTAAAAGCTCTATGAAGTTTCTGGCTCGGGAGAGCTGTTCTCCCTGAATCCTTTTGGATTCTTCCGATCCTGTGCCTTCCCCCCCCCCTTCTTTTTCTGATCCTGCGGAGCAAGAAGCCTTAAGGGCAATGGCTCGAGTCAGTTCTAACTGAATAAATCGTGCCCTCCAAAAGCAGTGCAGGACTGAGCAGAAGCAGAAGCAGAATAGGGCTGGAAAGGGACCTTGGAAGGTCTTCTAGTCCAGCCCCCTACTCAAACAGGGAGATCCTATACCATTTCAGACAAGGGACTGTCCAGTCTCTTCTTAAAAACCTCAAGGTTCCCCCATCGTGTAAGATGAAGGGGCAAGATTGAAGGCTCGGCAATCAGATGGAGTTGATTTTGAAACCTTTGCCAGGATCAAAAGCAAAGCACGGGGTGAAATTGGCCCAGTTTCCTTCGGAAAAGGCATTGCCAGGTATCCTTGTAGGCAAGGATGGCATCACCCAAAAGGGCCTCCTCTTGGCAGGCAGGACAATATGATCTTTGATCATCAGGAGCCCTTTCAGGCTTGAAAGATCTGACATTTTGCCAGCACGGAGCATGGATCCATAATCTCTCTGGGTTCAGAGAGCCAAGGCATTTTGGTTTGCAAACAAATCTTCTTCAACTGAAGTTTGAGATTCATGGATTTCCCCCCCAAGTCCTTCAGATTCAATCCGGAAGGGCTATTTTGGAATTTGGGTTACCAAACCCACCAATACAGAACCTGCCTGGAATCTTAATTCATCACACTTCTCACCAAATCTGAAGTTTGAGATAACCTGAAGTAGGGTGCAGAGGTGTGGAAATTGCTGATGGATGGGGATGTTCCTTCTCTTTTAACCAAGTGGGGTTTTGCTGGGACTTGCAATGGGACTTGGATGTCTCAAAATATTTTCTGGGTTTAATGTTCGGCTGCAGTTGCAAGAGTTTGTGAGTAAGACTTTCAACGTAAGTTCTGAAATAACAGCTATTTCTGATGTCAGTGCAACCAATTATATACCAATAGGTCCAGTACATCCAGGGCACTTTAGCTGAAATTCTTTAGACTTTACAACTGGATCGGTGAGCTCTTAAGTATAAACCACATTGCATAGTGAGCTTCATGGCTGAACACTGATTTTCCGGTTTTCCAAGTTTATCTACAGGACTTATATATCACTGGAGTCAAAGCCAGCTCTTGAGTTGTAAACATATCTTATTGACTGAAATAAAAACTGATATGGGCCAGTAATATTATATAATGTCTCCCCAGAAGACTCTTATTTTTTATTTTGGTCATGAGGTGTCTCAACTTTTTGAGAGCTGATTGCAGACTTGAATGTTGGCACTTAGTCAAGGCGGGAGTAAAAATCTTTGAAATTACTTGGGGGGAAACTTGTGGCATGATGTTTGAAAATGAACTCAGGCGTTCTATTTGCCTGTCTCTTGGAAAGTAACAGTTTTACTATATGAGTCTATCCCAGGAGTAGACTTGATAGCTTTAAGACTTGTGGACTTCAACTCCCAGAATTCCTCCTCCAGTCATGTTAGTTCAGGAATTCTGGGAGTTGAAGTCCACAAAGTCTTAAAGCTGTCAAGTTTGAAGAGCCTTGGTCTATCCTCTTGAAATTTCCAGAATGGCCTTCTCTAGAAAGCTGATCTTCGATCTGGGTGGTAGGCCTGATGGTGAGCTTAACTTGAAGGAGACAATATGCCATGTGAACATTATTTTATAAACTTTGGACTAGCTTATGACATGGAGCTTATGACATGGAAGCATCTGCTCTAAAGAGTTCCAGCTGTTATCATTTATGGTGACACATTTCTGTTAACATTGATAATTTCCATGCTCACATTTGCCTGTAGTAAGATAAACCAGACTTGTTCATTATCAGCAAATTAAACTTGCACTCATCTTTTTTTTTCTTTTTAACAAAAAGGATTTTTAATCTTGGATATTTTTTTAATTTACTTTTTAAAGATTTTTAATTTTTAAAATGTTATATTTTTTTAAAAAAATTAAATGTCGGATTTAAAAAATGAGACATTTGGCTGGTAAAATCTAGGCGCTGGGGTCTGAAGAGGGGCAGAATGACTTCCTAAAATTTTGATTCAGTTGAGAAAGAGACTTTTGGGTTCCATTTCAGATGCCAAAAATTTTGGGCTCCCTTTGAAAAAAGATTGTAATCTTTTATGAACTGAAGCCAAAATACTGTAAAACAGTAAGAACATTAGCTCCCCCCCCCCCACACACACTTACTTTTCAGCTCTCAATTTTACTTTGTACTAATTTATAAGCTAGATGAATCGTAAAACATATTTTACCCAGAAAGGCCAGCATAAAAATTGGACACAACTTCTTAAACCTCATGGAAATCAGTGGTCAATGCAGACAAAGGCTGTAAGTGAATTCTATCTCGTGAGAATAGTGAAGCTCTACATCTACCGAATAAATAAATAATATTGAATCTGAAAAGCTTGTGTTCTATCCATGGCTCCTTTTAAAAACTCTGTAGCTTTTGGGTCCTATGGCTATGCTGATAAGTATTTACTCAACTTATCTCAAGGTCAGAAAAAACTAGCTTACAGGAATTGATCAATAAAACTTTGATCAAGTGTTTTCTTTCCAGCAAACTGAGTGGATTTAAAAATTCCTCGGGCATCTACAGAAGGACAGCTGGTGCCTACAAACTTGCTTTTTGGTTTTTTAAAAAATCTGGAGCTGTCTTCATGACTTTTCAAGTGTACCTCTTGATAAAAACAACATTTGAGGATTTCAAAAGCCACTTAGCTGCTGTGAACTCTGCACTGTGTGCTTTTTACACAAACACACAGAAAGGCTTAAAAACAAATCTCTGAAAGGTTGCTGATTGATCTCTGTTTGGCGCGGCAGTTGAGGTCATTAATTAATCCTGGCTTCCTGGGGGAGAGAGAAGGGCTTTGCACTCTCAAAATGGTGCAAGCTTGTATAGGTAGGTAGGTCTCATCTTAGCACCACAATTGAGCCCAAAATTCCTCTTGTTAAATAAATTGTAAAATTCCGCATCTGAATTTTAATCACGTGATCAGGAAGGTGCTGCAACTGTTGCATCAACTCTAAACCGCTTAGAGAGGGCTGTAAAGCACTGTGAAGTGGTATATAAATCTCAGTGCTATTGCTATAAGTTATTTTTTTTCAGTGCCATTGTAACTTCACTAAATGAACGATTGTAAGTTGAGGATTTATAAGGATTCTGCAGTTTGTAACATCAAGTAACCTGAAAAAACTTTATCTTGCAGTGAAAATGTCCTCTTTGGAATGGGCAACCCCCTCCTCGACATCTGTGCTGTGGTAGACAAGGATTTCCTTGACAAGTAAGTCTTGAAACAGTTTCCATGTCTAAACACTTTGGCTAATTAAGCGCAACACTTAGGGTAACGCTTACATTCTGCACTTCTACTATGCTCCTTCCTCTTGGGGTAGACCTGGCTTTCTTTATTGCACCCCAGTAATGTATAAACATGGAGTTTTACTTAGATTTCTATTTCTGTGCAATATGCTAGAAATGTTCTCTCACTGATGCCATCCAAAATTATGCAGTGGATCTACACCATGGATGTACCATGCTGATTTGCCAAGCACCTGAATTTTGACCTGGGTCTGTGGGGATACTGCTATGGTCTTTAAGTGCAAGGGCTGGTTTTGAGTCCTTAGTTTCAGTGCCATTGCAGCTTTGAAGGGTTCACTTATATGAATCATTATAAGTCAAGGACCTTCTGCAGTTTCTTAGCCATCTGCAGAGCTTGAAGGCTTCTACTTTTTTACCTCTTCAAACCTCAACTCGAGTTCCTCTGCTCAAAAAACTCTAAAAAGAACCCAGAAAAGATATTGGCAACGCTGGGCTGCTCCTGTTTTATACTGTGTGACGATGTGATGTGACGATGATACGAATGGAGTAGGCTTTGTATGTTAGCATTGGGACCCCCTTTAAACTCATTTGAGTATCTTTTTCATCAGTCTCACTGCCTTGCTCTTTTTCAGTAGGATAACAAATATCTGTGATTTGGACAAAAGTTTATTCCAGAAGTTGGAATTCTGGAATATTCCTCGTGTATCCCAAGATCTGTTATTGCAGATTGCAGTGGAAGTGGTTGTATAACGGGATCCACACATTTCAAAAGCCAGCCTTTTGTGGAATCACAGTTTGTTGAATAAAACCTTGTGGGAAGTGCAAAATCTGCTTGCATATCTGAGCTATGGTTTCCAAATCCCCATGACTGATGCACAACGCATTGAAGCACAGGTGCACGAACTACACTGGCTTTGCCTCCTGTGAAAAATGATTGTGGGTCTTGTCTTAAAGTCACTGTGAGACCTGCAAGTCAGCAAATTGGAAAAGGTTGGGCATAGGCGTCTGATAAAAACCACAACGCTGTCATCATGCAAATAAAGCAATTTGTATATTTCATTTTTAAATTTTGTATTTAATTTTGTATTTTTTATCCCAACTTTATTATTATTTTTAAAGGGACGTGGTGGCTCGGTGGCTAAGATGCTGAGCTTGTCGATCAGAAAGATCAGCAGTTCGGCGGTTCGAATCCCTAGCGCTGCATAACGGAGTGAGCTCCCGTTACGTGTCCCAGCTTCTGCCAACCTAGCAGTTTGAAAGCATGTAAAAATGCAAGTGGAAAAATAGGGACCCCTTTGGTGGGAAGGTAACAGCATTCTGTGCACCTTCGGCATTTAGTCCTGCAGACGTCTTTGGACAGCGCTGGCTCTTCGGCTTTGTAACGGAGATGAGCACCATCCCCTAGAGCCGGAAACAATTAGCACAACAATTACTGTGAGGTGGATTGGGCTGAGAGAGAGAGAGAGAGAGATTGATCCAAAGTCACCCAGCCGGCTTTCATGCCTAAGGTGAGACAAGGGACTGAAGTCTCCTTCTGACTGGCCTCAAATCACCCAGTTGGCTTCAAGGCTTCACGCAGGACTAGAACTCACCATCTCCTGGTTTCTAGCCTGCTGCCTTAACTACCAGACTAGGGGTCTCCAAACTTGGTAACCATGTTGGCTGGGGGTTTGTGGGAGTTGAAATCCACAACTTTTAAAGATGTCAAGTTTGAAGACCCCTGCAGTAGACCAAGTCACGATATAATGTCAGTCATATTATATAATGACACAGTTGACACCTTTCTTGTCTTTTGCACAATGACATCATAATGTACATGTCATCATTTCTCTTCTTGACTAACCATTAACCATTAATGAGTAGGGGGAGAATAAGACAACTCTCACAGGTAAAATACTCTTTGTGAATTTCTCTGGGCATTCCTTGGCAGACAAAACAGATCTTCTTCCTGACTTCATTTTTTGAGTGTATAATCTAGCCCTAAATCTTTTGCTTTTTTCCCCCTGCAGGTACTTTATCAATTTTTTCTTTTTGCCATGTAGAACATGTATTTTTAGTCATATGATTTGTTCTCTGTTTAGTAAAAAAAACCAAAGACACAGGCAGTTCTTTTTTTATTCCAATATCATAAATATTCAATTGTAAAAAAAAAAAAAGTAGAGTGGAAAACACTCTCATTGTTTCCTTTTTCATATTCCTGACATGTTAGAATTTTATGTGACTGTTATTTTCCATGCCCACGATTTTGGCTACTCCCAACATATATGAATTTTCAAATTAAACAGGATAGATACAAAATTTCCATTGTTGCTATCCCAGTTAGAAGCAAGTGCTTCTTTTTCAATATTTCTGGATTTCAGAGGACTTACGTAAAATGATAATGAAGGGCATTGATATAATTTGTTGTAGTAACGTATTATCTGGTTTCTTGCTCTCCAGCTTTTCATATGCTCATCAGGTGGCATCTTTAAAGAAATTGTGTCATGAAATAGCTGATCTAGATCTGTCTAAAATCTCATCTCTCTTGATTAAGGGGATTTTTTTAAAGAAGGCTTTTGTGTGTTCAAGACCTGTCTGGGATAGAGGGAGATCATTTCCTTTTTACAAAATGATATTGGCCCCTTCCATCTGGTTTGATGTTTTGTCGTTGGGAGTCCCAGAGGGATTTTTTCCAAAGGGCAGCTGGACTATTTAAAAAAAAAAAAAAATTCTCTGAAAATGTTTCGTTTCTCATCCAAGAAGCTTCTTCAACCATTTGACCAGGATGGTATAAGGCAGGGGCCTTCAAACTTGACAGCTTTAAGACTTGTGGACTTCAACTCCCAGAATTCCTCCTCCAGTCATTTTAGCTCAGGAATTCTGGGAGTTGAAGTCCACAAGTCTTAAACTTACCAAGTTTGAAGACCCTTGATACAAGGTTTTCTGACTTGAGCAGAGGGTCAGAAGACCTCTGGGGGTCCCGTCTGTGTTCGATGAGATTTATGCTTCAAAATTAAGATTTATGCTTCAGCAACATCTGCAGATTGCAAGGATCCTATATCTCCCCTAAGCATTTGGGAACCTTGAATTGTGGGGGCCAGTCCATTTTTTGGTTTCCAGAGTGGTCTACCCTTAAACTTTGATGCGTTTCTTGAAGCAAATCGACAGGCTGCTTCAGGGGTTCTCCATTTACTTCTTGACAATTTAGGGCAGGGGTCCCCAAACCTGGCAAATTTAAGACTTGTGGACTTCAACAACCAGAATTGAAATCCACAAGTCTTAAAGTTGCCAAGTTTGGAGACCTCTGATTTAGGGTGAGGCTTTTACCAGCAGAAATGAAACCTCAAGACACTCTGTTCAGCGTGGAATTTTTGACTTGATGCTTTAAATACACTTGTGGTTGGGGAAAAACCACTGTGGAGGAGAGGATGGGCCTCTCTGTCAACATTTCCCTAAAAGAAGGAGAAACCACTCCCTGTTTCCTGCTTTCACTGTCCACTTCCTATCCCCAATGTAAAACCTAGGAGGGAGTTTTGAGAGCCTTGAGTCAGAGGTAGAATCCGGTTCTTGGCCAGCGTGGGTGAGACTGTGGGAAAGTCAGTGGGGCAGAGAGACTTGGTTGATGTGAGAACAAACAACCCAGGTCCAGATGTGAGGCTGTGGGAAGGAAATGTTCCAGACCTGTCTTTGTGGACTCTTTGGTTTGCTCTAAGCCTGCCTTGCAAATTAACTCCTGACGGTTTTCACAATGAATGTTGTTTTACTCTTGGCCAGCATGAAAACACGCATTCCTCCAGGCTAGACAGCCAAGCCAAGCAATTCTAGGAGGTCTCCAACTTCCTCCTGAGATACTTAGAAAAGGTCTCTGCTTGCCTCTATAATCCTGAAGCAAGAATTAGAGACTTTCTGGACGGACATTTGGGTAAATGTGTGGTGCCAGCTGTTTCCACCCTGCCAGATGATGAGGCAAATTATGGCTTGTTCTCCTTTGTGGTACAATCCAGATGGTGATGGCCCGGGGCGTGGCACAAAGGCAACACAGTCAGATAATCAGTAGGACTCCCTTTATGATCTCCAACTTTGCCTCCAGTGTCCTGGTTACCTTCTGGCTGGACAAAATAACTCTCCCAGGAAGAGCCTTTGGCTGTAGAGAATCAAGTCCAAAACATGGTCAACAAAAACTGTAACTATAAGTCCAATCAAGGCAAAATGAGGTTATTAATCCAGCAGGGTAGGAGCAAGAATTCCAGACATGAAGGCACAGCAGTAAATCAAACCAGTTGGGAGGATGCTAGGAACAGAGATAACCACAGTCAACACAAGATAAACTCATGTTTGTTCCCAGCAGCTGCCACACTCAGCATGTATCTCTTTTAAACTCTCTTCTCTGGTGTGGCTAATGAAGGGAATCAGGGCCCTTTCCTCCCTCATAAGCCAAGCCACCCACGTTGCTCTCTTCTCCGTTCCTCCTGGTGTGCCCTAGGATGAAGAGGGGGTGGGTCTTCCTCCAAACCCCCTCTCCTTTGTTCTACCTCTCCCCTGCTCTGCACAGCCAGACTTTGCCCTTCCCTAGTTTCCTCCAGAGCCAGCAGAGCCACACTCCCACTCCCTGTCAGCTGTTCATCTTCTTCCTCTGATTCAGACTCCAATGGGTATGACACAGCCTTGGGTTGTGTTTATTGCAGGGGTCTTCAAACTCGACAGCTTTAAGACTTGTGGACTTCAGCTCCCAGAATTCCTCCTCCAGCCATGTTCGCTCAGGAATTCTGGGAGTTGAAGTCCATAAGCATTAAACTTGCCAAGTTTGAAGACCCCTTGCTTTTATTGTCTTCTGCTAGACGTTGAGGAAGCTTTCACTGTTGCATCCCTCCTCCTCCTCCTGCTGGGTTGGGATGCGGCTATTAACCGACTTCAGCTCTTCATTGCTGGAAGATACCATATATATATATGTGCTGTTCAGCTTCCTTCGGGTATTATCCCACGTCATTGTAGTTCTGTTAAAGTTGTAGCAACGTTTCAGCAGAATCTCATCTGCCATCATCAGGCTTCTGTGTATATATATATATATATATATATATATCACAAGGATGCCCTGGTGACTCAGGACAAATAGTAACCATCGAATTTGTTCTTTTGTCCTGCCAGTTTTACATAGCGTCTTGAAATGCCCCATTCCTGGCTGGCAAAGCAGGATATAATGAGCAGCAGTACAAGCAATTCTAACTGTCTGATATTAATCCTGAAATAACACAAGATTGCCAGATTCTGTGCGGTGGTGTAGAAAATTAGACAAAGAATAATTAAGTAATTGAACTTGTTTGAGCTGGGAATGGTTCTGTCTCAGCATTACGGGCAGGTCATTTGTTTTTGATTTTTTTTTATGCCAGCTATTGTATGGTCCCTTCCTCAGATTTGTCAGGACCGAGGTAATTCTAGATTTTAAGTTAGTTTTAATTAATTAAGGATGATGCTTTCAAGCCTTTTTGTTATGTACTGTTCCTCCTTATTTATTATTGAATGTTTTGGAGATTCAAAAGGTATTTTCTCCGAGGTTTTCTTTCTGCTGTTTAATGACCGCAATAAAGTGATTTGAATTTGGGGCTATCAACTGTTCTCATGCCATCTGGATGTTTATTGCTTCTTCTCGTTGGCAGAGGCAGCCCCCGTCTTTAGCATTAATGTTATTAAATCTTAGGAGGTGAATTTTATTTTTTATTTTTTTCAGAGGGTTCAGATGCCATCCATTGATGTGCATGGCTTGCTTTACCTTGAAAAGCGGTGACTTGTACACTCTTGCTGAATTAAAGCAGGGCTTCCATGGTTCAACAACATGAGGATTCTAAGAACATGTCCTGAAGGATATTTTATTTCTTACTAGTTCGATACCTCTGCTTTGCAATGAAACTATGTGGTTGGGCTTAGTTTTTGGGGAGGAAAATAAGGGGAGGGGGGAATTCTGCCTCTGCCTACCAGCATCCATCAGTATTCATCTGGTTAGCGTCCTGTCAGTGTGTGAGAGAACTGAGGGCTGTTTGGAAGCTGAAAGAGTATTTGCTGTATGAGCAAGGAAACAGCAAGGAGCCTGGATGTGGCTTAGCTCAACTGTCCTGTACTAAACCTGCTTGATGCTGTGAAACTAAAACGGAAACTCCTCTCCTCTGCTTGTGTTTTGCCTTTGGAAGAGATTTCTTTTCAGGTGGGGAGGGGGAGTAGAACTCCTTAGCATCAGAGCGTGTTAATAATTATATATGGGAAATACTCCAAATGCTCTGATGGTCATTTTGACAAATCCTTTCTTAGTGAGCACCTAGAAGCCAAGAGGAACATACGGGCCAAATTTAGAGTTTGTAGGCTTTACGGTTCTGGAGATTTTGTGATGGTGCGCGAGGGGTATTTCGCTTTTATATACTGTAGAGATTAGCCCAATCCTGTAAGTCAGTTTGGGCCAATTTACTCACTGGCTGTGTGAGGAATTGCTATATGCTTAAATAATGAAACTCTGCATTGTGCTGTTAAGATGCAGAAACGGCTTACATTTCTGTTATATTTCCTGCAAAGTTAATCCCACGTATAACAAATTTCATTGCAAATGCTAAGCTCGGTTGTTTTACTTGTTTGCGAAGTGGAACTATGAAAATTTCCCAAGTGAAAGAAATGTTTGTTTCTAACTGTAACCTTTATAGCAAGATTTTTTATTTATTTTTTGCCGCACAATTTGTGTGTTTAATCCAGAAGGTTCCCTCTGTCCGGCTTCTCTCTTGCTGAACCAAGCATTTGAACCTCTCTGTAGTCTGTGCACCGGGGCCTTTTAGGGATGGCTCACAGTGAAGTTGAATTTTCTGAGTAAGAGTGGCCCCATGGGCTTCTCCCACTCTTCTTAGCCAGTTTTCCAACTTGTTGCTCCATTTGAAGCTTTTTTTATCTCAAGGAAAAGAACTTGCAGTTTGCTTTACTTTGTGTTTCTTCCTTCCCTCAGGGCAGTGGTCCCCAACCTTCCCAGCTCCACGTAATGGCAGCGGTGGGTGGGAAGAAGATGGTTGCGCGTGCCCAACCTAGTTCCCACGCATGCGCAAATGAAGTTTTGTGCTCATGTTGGCCACATGTGTGGCCCGGTTCCCAATGGGCCATGGACTGGGATCAGTTGGGGAGCCCAGTCCCATTTGATAGCTTAGAAGCCGTTAATCGTTCCGGGCATCTCCGTTCTCTCTTGCATTGTAACACACTTTTTAGATCGCTTATCTAGACATTTGATTGTTCAAAATCTTATTTGTGTGTTGGAACAAATGAACAACCTGGATATTTTTTTTCTTTAACACAGAAAAACAATTGTAGTACATACAGTTTGAGTTTTCATCCGTAATCATATGTACCGAGAGAAATCTCCATCTTGGCTGTTAAGAGTGCTTTAACATTGACCTCACTAATTAATACTTAGGGTCTCCTGCTTGAGAAGGGGGTTGCACTAAAAGACCTCCAAGGCCCCTTCCAATTCCTTTACTCCATTGTGTTGTTCTGATGACTTATGCTTCACTTGCAGGACTTGCAAGACCAAAGAACACAAAGTGTACTCTAGTTGCTTGGAAGCGATTCTTATCTACCAACTTCAAAGCATTAACTACAGGTTTGTCATAAGGCCAGTCTCCAATTACACCAGCAAGCAAGCATAGCCCTTACTACTTTATGTTTATTTGTGGAGAATAGAGTTGTTTACCTCATTTAAAAAATGGAGAAGCAGCAGATAAGAGAAGGCCGGGTATACCTTAGCTGCATCTTTCCAATGGATTGAGTTTCAAGGCCACCAAACAATTTCCATCCTTATGCCTTGGATACCTCAGGCTTGCACCCAATTGTAGGACATTCCTCAGCTACTCTTGACTCAAAACAAAAATGAAGTTCCTTTATAGAGCTCGGTCGGTTCTCATGAGTGAATGGTTGACTCTCCACCATTTTCTCCACCCCCAAGAGAGAGCAGCCAACTTGGCGTGCCCTAAATCTCCTAGCTCAGGGGGTCCCCAAACTTGGCAACTTTAAGATTTGTAGACTCCAGCTGGCTGGAGAATTCTGGGAGTTGAAGTCCACAAGTCTTAAAGTTGCCAAGTTTGGGGACCCCTTGTCTGGGCTTGTGGCTCATCCTATCAGGTTCCACCTCGTGAAGCCATTGTGCGATCTCCACTCCAGTTTGGCTCACCTTTCTCAGCAACAGGAGCATCGTAGGTCATGGATCCCATGTGGAAGGACTTCAACTCCAGATGCTTCAATTGGCCAACCGTCCCTAAGGCCCTTCTCTTCAAGCTAGAACTGGGTGCAACATGCTAAGTTCTAGATATCAGGATTCTGGCAGTTACCTCCATTTAAATCATGAGTCTTGATTTATTGGGACAAAGTCACCCTTGACCCTGGTTTTCCCCCACCCCCTGGGTGTATCATAATTCATATTCTCCAATGGGACACATCCATAGCCCAAAGTCATCAGTCATGCTCTACAGTTAGAATTTTGCGGGGCAGAAACTTTGGTCACCTAGTTACTATCTTTGAAAACATGTATGCACTTCGGTTTTGCAAGCTGCTGCAATGCTCCCCCTCCCTTTCTGTTGGCAACTCTAAAAAGACCAGAGAAACATTTTATGAGTTGACATTAGAGGAGGCCGATGGTGCCCCAATCCTTTTGCAACAAACTGCAAATAATGGTTATGCAAGATAACAGTATAGGGAGAAAGATACATTGTCATGGATTTGAGCATCTGGATGTCCATCTCTCTTTGGGCTGCTCCGTGGAAGTGTAGCAGGATAAGCTGATATTAACTACCAAATATGTTCCGGCATTGAAAGTTGATTAATGTTTGATTATATAATTTCATACAAGCCTTAATTGGTCTGTTCCTTCCTTCAGTTCAGGATGTACTTCATCTTGGAAGCTCGCCTCAAATATAATACAATTATATTGCACATTTAGGGCTGTTTTTGTATCTTTGCTCTGTAAACAGCTTCACTTCAGCAGGAAGATAACACAGCTGTCTGGTAGCTGCTCTGCTTCCCTAAGTAAAGGTAAAGGTTCTCCTTGCACATATGTGCTAGTCGTTTCTGGTTCTAGGGAGCGGTGCTCATCTCTGTTACAAAGCCGAAAAGCCAGCGCTGTCTGAAGATGTCTCCGTGGTCATGTGGCTGGCATGATTAAATGCCAAAGGCACATGGAACACTGTTCCCTTCCCACCAAAGTGGTCCCTATTTTTCTACTTGCATTTTTACATGCTTTCAAACTGCTAGGTTGGCAGAAGCTGGGACAAGGAACCCGAATTCACTCTGTGACGCGGCGCTAGGGATTCGAACTGCCAAACTGCTGACCTTTCCGATCGACAAGCTCAGCGTCTTAGCCACTGAGCCACCACGTCCCATCTCTGCTTCCCTAATAGAATATAAATGAATGGTAGGACAGAAGTTAAAACGGGAAACTGAGGATTGGATTAGGGAGGCAACAAAGAGAAGGGGGTCAGTTTATTTTCCAAAGCATCAGAAGGCAAGACCCCACCCCACCCCCCACCCCACCCCAAAAAAACACCACAATGGATGGAAAGTAATCAAGCAGAGAAGCAACCTAGAGCAAAGGAGAGATTTCCTAATAGTGCCAGCAATCAACCAGTGGAACGGCTTCTCTTCAGAAGTTGTGGGTTCTCCATCACTGGAGGTTTTTAAGAAGAGATGGGACAGCCACTTGTCTGAAATGCTATAGGGTATCCTGCTTGAGCAAGGTTGGACTAGAAGACCTCCAAAGTCCCTTCCAGCTTTATTCTGACTTGTTGAAGCTCTGGGGAGAAAGTGGGCGGGGGAGGGCGGGGGGCTTTGGTTCAGTTATGATTTGTTGGCCTTGTGAGGTAAAGTGGGCAAGGGGATATCAAAGCATAATTTTTATCTTTGGAAAGAAGCATTTATGTGCCCAAAGTAATTAAAATGATGGAATAAAAAAAATTCAGTGTGTGTGTGTGTGTGTGTGTGTGTGTGTGTGTGTAGGCTCCTAAATTGAGCAGGGACAAAGAAAACTTCAAAGATCCCCAAAAACACATTTCCTTGCCTGTCTGTCACCCTAAATGCCTCTTAATTTAAAGAGGCATCTGTCTGAAGTGGCTGTTTATTTAGCTGGCTCCCTTTAATGTGAGAGAGTCTCCTATAATTAGAGGTTCAGACACTGGGGAAAAATTCTCCTGCTGTCCTTTGAGAAGGTCTGACTGGAGTTGGGGTGATGAGCTTCGGTGACTAATAACCCATTTCACTCCTTAATCTTGGGGAATTAAACAGAAAAACAAGTTGAAGCCATTTTGGAATGAGTCGTGACGAAAATGTTCACATTCAAGACATTAAATTCCACCTGGGCAGCCAGGGAATTCTAGCTGTTTTCTTCTTCCTTGGCATTGTTGCAGAAAATACAGCTTCCACGGTAATTCGAATCGGGAAACTTCTGGGGGAAGAAATGCCAGACTGAATTCAGGTCCATGAGAAGCAGAGGTGGTGATGCTGGTGGAATGAGGAGCTGTTGAGTAGACCAGGCCTTTGAGACTCTGTTTCCCTGAAAATATGACCTGCCCTGAAAGTAAGCCCAAGCTTGATTTTTACCCATGCACCCAATATATGCCCTGCCTCCAAATAATCCCAAATTAAAACCCCTCCCACTCCAGGGTGTATGGGTAAAATTAAGCTAGGGTGGGGATGGGCGGGTGGAACTGCCCTACTACTTGCTTTCGGACAGTTGTTGCCAGGTCTTGCACACCCCAACACCTGCACTGCTGGACCATTTCTTCTGCAGCCCACAAGGCTGGCAAGGCTTTCCTGATGGTCTCTGTAGATCGATCTGGAGTTCTGTTATCTGCTTCAGAGGCCTTCAGGAAAGCCTTGCCGGCCGCAGAAGAAGAAATTCCTGAAGGCCTCTGACAGTGAAAAGGAGGCCGGGGTGACGTGCGCAAGTGAGTTTTGTCAGTGGATAACTTCCCCCCAAAATAAAACCTGGTGCCTTTTTTGGTGGCCAAAAAATACAAGACAGGGTCTTATATTGGGGGGAAGCATGGTAGTTCCTCATGGAGTAAGGACCTGAGATTGCCCAGAAGCGCTGTTGTGTTTATGATGGTTGCAGCATCCTGGGGTCACGTGGTCACCATTTATGATCTTCTCCGCTGCTTTCTGACCAGGCAAAGTCAGTGGAGGAAGCCGGTTTGCTTAAGGACTGCATGATTCACTTAGCAACGGCAGCGGTTGGCTTAAACAATTGTGGCAAAAAAAAAAAAAAACAAGTTCATAAAACTGGATGCGAACTTACTTAACAACCACTTTGCTGAGCAATGGAAATTCGGGCCTCAATTGTCATAATCCAAGGATCACCTCTGCTTTGCTTCTTGTGTTTTCTGGAGCTCTTCCATGATTGGAATGTCTCTTGCAGTCCTAGTTGCGACATATAGTGCCGAAGGAAACATTAATTCTGTCGGAAAAGTCTGTTCATCGGATTTACTCATCCAGTTGATGTATATCCTGCTTTTCCTCCTAAGATCCCTTCCTCCCATTTTATCCCTGCAGCGGTTCAGGAAAATAAATTAAGAGATGCCCACTGACTACAAATGCTTCGGGATGCTTCTTGAGTGAGAGGCGTTTTTAAACTGAGCCTCAGTCTAGCAAAATGTGAACTAAAAATTGATATTTTGGAGGCAGCTCGTGCAACTCAGAAGAATCCAAAACCTTCTATTGCTATTTGCATCTACTTGGGATAATAATAGCAACAACAACACTCTTGTCTTTCTGCTTATAGAATTACTCAAAGTGGCTGGTTACATAAATGCAGAAAAAGTGAAAATGATAGTAACAATAATGTGAGGCTGATTATAGTCAGCTTAACACTTAACATCTTGGAAGGCTGGGTTGGGTTGTTGTTTTTTCTCCTCTTTTCCTAAATATAGACTGTGTTAAGCTGAGTATCTCATCCCACTTGGGAGAACTTTTCACAGATGGGGGACCTCCCTTTCCTGTTCATCCACATAACTCGGCAGGTTTATGGTAGGTGGGAGAGAGAGGTGGTTGAGAAATACCAGAGCAAGCAGATTTTATTTATTTATTTATTTGCCAAACATATACAAGATAAGTATAAACGTAAACATAAACCAAGGAAGTAAATACAGATGAACAGGGACAGTAGGCACGCCCCCTTTAAGGACCTCTTAGGAATGGGGTGAGGTCCAGGTAGACAGTTTGAGGTTGAAGGATGGAGTCTGGTAGGGCGTTCCAGGTGTTGACTACTGTGTCTGAAATCATATTTTCTGCAATCGAGTTTGGACTGGTTTACCTTGAGTTTGTATTGGCTGTTTGCCTGTGTATTGTTGTGATTGAGGCTGAAGAAGTCGTTGACTAGCAAAATGTTACAGCAGACAATTTCGTGAACTATGCTTAGATTGGACCGCAGACGGCGCTGTTCAATATTGTCCAAGCCCAAAATTTCAAGCCTGGAGGCTTTGGGAATACTATTGTGAGTGAAGGAGTGGAGTTCTCTTCTCGAGAAATATCTGTAGGCACCGGACTTTTCCCCTTCAACCGAAAAGAATGGACTTCTGAAAGCTAGGTTCTTCAAAAGGAGTTCTTTATTGAAAAGAATGGTTTATTGAAAAGAATACTAGTCAAAGCAGAATCTAAGATGCTTCCAGGCATACAGTAATAGATAAAGGGAGTTAGAACCCGTCCCTTTATTTTGATGTGGATTTAGTCAAACAAAGAACCAACATTTTAATTCCCCTCCCTTTTCTGGGAAGGTATCTTAGAAGAGTTTCCCAGGGAGTATCTTTCAGAGCTGGAATGTTTATGGTCCCTTCTCCTCTTGCCATCTCTCCAAGAGGTGACAAGTTTCTAGACATCTGGCTCCAGTCCTCCAGTTGTATATCACGTGCAAGTTATACAGATTCAATATAAGGTTTAAGATATTCAGGTTACATAAAAAAGGATTACTTGTACCAACTCCCCCCCCCCTCTTCTTCCAGTGAAAAAGGGCAGATACACAAATCTGACAATACCTCTGAACCCTCTCAATTGTGTTAATGTCCGATATACAGTGCAGGTTCCAAGCGGATGAGCTGTATTCAAGAATTGGTCTGGCAAAGGTTTTGTATGCCCGAGTTAACAATTCAATTTTGCCAGAGAAAAAGCTTGGAGATGTTTGGTCCAAAGTTCATGTCATTACCAAGAACCATCTGGAACAGAGTAGGTAGGCTCTTAAGGATGATTGCTGAAGGCATGGGAGGTCTCCACTGTGCAGCAATTAATCAGCTTTGTCTTTCCTTGCTTTCTCAATCACTTTTAATCATTTAAACCTATTAGTTTGGTGTTACGTTCAAAGGCTCTTAGTAGTGCTTTTGCACTGTGCCATACTAATTACAGCTTAAAATTTTGTCCAAATGCACGATTAGGGTGAGGCTGCCAGACAGAATAGATTATTTGGTTCAGACGTTGATCTTGTACAATGACGAGGACAAGATGTCTTCTGCTACTGAATACAGTCAATTCAGGGAGATTGAACCTCTTTTGGATGAGTTCGGAAGATCTGAATCTCACCAGAAGTTGCCTTTATAAATTATGCTGCCTGCTGCAACTTTTAATTTGTCACCGTTGTCCTAAATCCAATAATGCTCTTTAAGTAGTTCCTGCAATCAAATTAGCATCAAATTACGTTTGTGTCTTTAAAGAGTATTTGTTGGATCCAAATCTGAACTAATGCTCGTTCGATCAATAGCACAGTTCCTTAAAAGCAACTACTTGGAGATACAAGAACCAGGAAATCTTACGATTGACATCCTGTATAAAATGAGCCACACATCCCTTGGTTTTTGTGCTACCATATTTTTCTGACTTTGAGTTTTGCGCCAGGTGAGGCCCCATTCAAAACCCAAGAAAGCAAACCTTTGTTATAGAGAAAAGGACTTTTACTGAAAATTAAAATGGTAGCATTAGAAGAATACAAGATCTGAGGCTCTAGGCAAACAAAGTTATACCAATGTTCCCAACCTCCAGTAGTTCAAACTGGCCATCCAATCTGTGATGGGTATGACATGTGGGGTATCTTCAGGTGGTGTTTCAGACATCTGGTACACCAAGACGGTTGATCTTGGCTTCAATAAATAAGAGGCTACACCTGCAGAGTAAGCAAGTAAGCCTGGTCAAGAAAGTTTTCCCAAGTTTTACAATTCACCCTCTCAAACTTCCAGCACCCTTCCCTCCCCCGCAAAGCCCAATGAATCTTCCCTCCCCCCATTTCTATGGCAGCTGGAAAGACAAGAGAAGAAGGATTCTTGGATTGCACAAGGACAATTATTATATGGATCAAGGGTCGTGTTTATCAGAAAGCGGGGAAAATGGGATGCTGTTAACCTGAATCCTTGCATTGCTCAACTTGAGACCACAATTAAGCCAAAATCTATGTGGCAAGGTGAGAAAGTCTTCCCCCTCCCCCTCCTGTTTTCCAATGTTTCTCGCCACATTTGTTCAGTGAATCACTGCAGGTCTTCAATTAGTCACACGGTTGTCAAGTGAATCTGATTTTCCCCATTGACTTTGTTCATCAGAAGGTCATAAAAGGGGAATCACGTGACCCTTGGACACTGCAATTGTCATAAATGTGAGTCAGTTGTCAAGCAGAGGTTCTGACCAGTTCTGGAGAACTGGTAGTGGAAATTTTGAACAGTTTGGAGAGCCAGCAAATCTTACCTCTGACTGGCCCTGCCCCCATCTATTCTCTGCCTCTCAAGTCCCAGCTGATTGGCTGGGTCTTCTTTGGTTGCCCTGCATAGGAGAACAGATCTGGAAAGCAGGTTAGTAGGGTGGGGAGGGAATGGGGATTTTGCAGTATTCTTCCCCTGCCACGCCCACCAAGCAACACCCTCCAAGCCATGAGTACAGAACTGGTAGTAAAGATTGTTTGAACCCCACCACTGTTGTCAAGTATCCAAATGTAAATCACATGATGCTGCCACGGTCACAAGTGTGAAAAATGGTCACAAGCCACTGTTTTCAGTGCCATTTTAACTTTGAACGGTCACTAAATGGACTGTTATAAGTCAAGGATTAAGTGTAATAGACTTTGTATCAGTGACTGGATTGCATCAGCTAAAAAGTTGCATTCTTCCCTCAGTTTGTCTTCTGCTGAGGTCTACAATGACAGGAGTTTCCATAAGTGACTTATGATCAGTTGTCACACACTTAATGACTACCAATGCATCCCCCAGGTCACGTGATTAAAATTCAGGTGTCAACTCACAAAACATTTTGTATACATGTTTTATAGTTGCCAACAGAAAGAAGTGGGAGGGGGGAGTGTCAAAGAGCAGGCGGCAGTGTGGAATCGAAAGTACATCCCATTCATATTTTCTTCAAAGACTGATTAGATGGCTGAAGGTTCTGCCATGAAAAAAATCTAATTGGAGAGCATGATTGATGACTCTTGGCTATGGACTTTTTTTGTTGGATGATACACCCAGAGGGGTGAGGGGAAAAGCAGGATCAAGGGTGACAGTGAATTACATATCTCAGAGTTGGCTACGCCCAGATTAGTGCCAAACATAGAATGTTAACTTCAAATAAATCCTCTTTAGTTTTGGGAGTGTGGCTTGAGGCTCATGATTTAATTGGAGTAACTGCCGGAAACCTGATATCAGGTTCTTGGCAAGTAACTCACATTTATGATGGTTGCCGTACTCCAGGATCATGTGTTCTCAACTTTTGCAACCTTCTGACAAGAAAAGTCAATGGGGAAACCAATATTCACTTAATTCACTGTGTTACTCACTTAACAACTGCAGTGGTTCAATTATCTACTGTGCCAAGAAAATGGGACAAAATTCACTTAGCGTAACTCTCTTGCTTAGCAACAGAAACCCTGGAGTCGATTGCAGTCATAAACTAAGGACCACCTGCAGTCTGAAATGTCTCCATCCACTTGTAGCACATTAGTGGAGGTGATTTTCTTTAAAAAAAAATAAAAAATTCCCCTATCGTTTTATTTATTGAATTGAAATTGGTGCTCTTTTTCAGATTTGGCAAAGGGGTTTTTTTTTAAAGCTTTTGTGGGAAATTCCATAAATGTGATTTGCCAATTTTATTTTCTGATGGGTCCAACAAGCCCTATTCTGCATTTATTGTTTGTTTGTTTTTCCTTCCAAAATGCTAACAGTTGGCCAAAGATGATTGATTTCCAGTGTTTGGAAACTAAAACTTCAAATTTCCTATCTCTGGACGAAGAAAAAGAAATGTTGTGATTGTCACAATATGAAGTAATTAAGAATTCAGGAAGCTGCCTGGGTTAGCAAAAGCGGTTGAAATAAACCGTTATATTTAAAATGTCTGCTGAGATCCTAATGATAAGGCTGGGAACCATCTGTTTCATAGAGGCAGGTAATGGGGCTCGAATTGCATCACTGTAGTAGCACAGAATATTGTCATCTTGTAAGATATATATATAGATCCAATGGATTAGCCAAGCAAGTGGAATTATATTGTTTTGTTTTTAAAAGCACTTATATCCAGTTTCCTAATTTGAGCTTGTCTTTCCCGTGTGTATAGAAGTGAGGTGAAGCACTTGTTTCTTTCTATTTTGGAGGTTGAAAATTTGTTGTAGTTATTATTAGGGTTCCTGTCCAAGAGGCTGTGCTGACAAAGATTCATTTCTGGCGGAGTTTGGAAGAGAGAAAAAGGAAGGCCTGCTGCTTCTGCTGCTTTCCTTGCATGAAGCTAAAAGTCTCTCTCTCCCCCTTACAACGGAACTGGAGATGGTATCCTGAGATCCCAAATAAAGAACGCTCGATCCAAAGGCAAACGGGGTGGGGAATTTTCCTGCAGACTTTTTTGGGGATTTTCCCAGGGTCTCTGGTCCACAGGATTTAAAATTATGAGTTTGGTGGTTCTTGGTGACCCCTGTTCTAGTCCAACTCTCTGGTCAAGAAGAAGACCCTATCCAGTCTCTTCTTGAAAACCTCCAGTGATGGAGCATTCACAACTTCTGAAGGCAAGCTGTTCCACTGATTAATTGTTCTTGCTTCTCTCCTTGGTTAGTTTCCAACTAGCGCTGCCTTTCTTGCTTTCTGGTGCTTTGGAGAATAGCTGGACTCCTTCTTCTTTGTGGCAGCCTCTCCAACATTGGAAGGCTGCTATCATGTCTCCTCTAGCCCTTTTCTTCATGAAACTCGACATACCCAATTCTTGCAACCATTCTCTGCATGTTTTGATTTCCAGTCCTCTCATCACCTTTGTTGCTTTTCTCTGCACACTTTCTAGAATCTCACCATCTTTTTTTACATTATGGCGACCAAAACTGCATGCGGTATTCCAAGTGTGGCCTCAACCAGGTCCTTATAAAGTGATATTCACACTTCATGTGATCTTGATTCTAGCCTTCTGTCAATGCAACCTCGGATTGCATTGGCTTTTTTGGCAGCTAATGCATCCTGCTGGCTCATATTTAAATGATTGTGCATCAGGACTCCAAGATGCCTCTCACAATTACTACTATAGAGCGTGGAACTGCGAGAGAGATCTTGCAAAACAGGTTGTAAGAAATGAGTCATTATCTTAAAAAGACTTCATTCCAGTTTTGTATCAGAAACAAAGGAAATGAACTTTTATTTTGTCTATGAATGTAGAGATAACTACACAGATTTTACAATAATTTCAATTATTCTTTTGTGTTCTGCTCAGAAGACAGAGCATAGATAGTAGGAATAATTTCATTTCTGAGTTTAGATTGCCATCATTGATTCAGCTGAAATTTCATAGATTGATGGTTCATATTTCAGAATGGAGATACTGCTTTTTAAACTTAAAAATCCCACAAATGAAGGGTTTACTTCAGAATTTTGTTAATGCTCTGGGAAAACAATTACATGGCACAAATCAGAAGAATCAACTGAAACATTAATAAGAAAATTAAGGAAGAGCTGTCCTTAGTAAAGTTTAGTAGCATCAGATTATGACTGATTTCCCACTTGAAGAATCAAGTAAAACCTAACGTAGGTTCTAACAATATCAAAGAATATATTTAAAAAACCTGAAATGGTTAAACTTTACAAATGTAGAATATTAAAAAATATAGCATTCATCTTAATAATTTGGAGAAGGTGGTAGAAATTTGTAATATTTTTCTATACATTATGTGTTTTGATCAGAACTTCTTAATATTAGGTAATTATGCATTACAGCATCTTCTCAGGGCAAAGATTAGTTCACTTCAAAACATTTTCTCAAGTATTTTCAATTTATTCCATATTATTATAAATTACCTGACATCTGTGGAACCAATATCTGCAAAGATAATATAAAATAAGTTTAAAGAAGTTTATTTCTATCATACAGTACATTCTAGTATTTTTGTGCTGTGCTGATGAAAGATATGGGACAGTATCAGGTGCAAAGTATCAGGACTATCCTTAACGTTACAGCAGGGGTGTCAAACTCGTATTGTGACAGCAACGTCATGTGACGTATTGGGACTTTTCCCCCATTTACTATACTGGATGGGGGTGGGACCAGCACATGACGCATCTGGCCCGCAGATCACGAGTTTGACACCCCTGGGTTACAGCATAGAAGATATATTCAAACCTATACACAAAGCATCTGGTCAACTAAAGTTCATCTCTAAATTGGTACCAGATAAGGCTCACCAGAATTTAGGAGAGGTTAGACTTGGAGTGTTTGTGGAAACACAACAATTCTAAACTGATGACCCACTTAACTCGGCCGTCCAGCTCTGTTTCCATTTCTGCGACAAATACAAAAACTTGACTCTGGTTTTTATTTTTACTGTATTTTCTTTGAATAGTCTTGCAGACAAAAATGAGAAAAACACGATAGATAAATGATGTCATGTTTCACCAAATACTGTATTAGATAGGAATAACCATAGCTCTTCTGGGGAAGAAGCAGTTGCTATCTGCAAGAGAAGGAAAAAAAAATATAAATGGTGAGAGATTTTTTTATTATTAAAATGATATTAAGAATCCATGTGATATGAATAAAGAATGAGAAACTGAATCCCTTAAAACTGTTTCTCATTGAGTGCAGTGTGGCTTATCCCAAGCAAAGCAGAATTTCAATGGAAATATACCAATATATGGAGGAGAAATTGGCACATACTGTGTTTTCCTTTCCTTGCAAAATGAAAACAAAGAATTGTGATGGTTCTTATTCATTTTACTTTGCTCTTGAACATTTTTTGTTTACTAGTTTAAAGCAACTTGTTTAGGATCAATGTATCAAATTATTGTATCAATTGTATCAAATCAATGTATCAGATAATGTAGCAAATAAGAAAATAAAAGCAATGTTGACTAACCTTCAGGTGCTTGTAACAAAATGGAAAAATGCTTCTTAGTTAATTTTTTTTCAATTAACTAGGGGTTCTTTTTCTTATATTTTCAGATACGGGTTGAAACCAAATGACCAGATCTTGGCAGAGCAGAAACATAAAGAGCTGTAAGAAATTCAATGTTACTTCTTAAGTTTGATTTTCTATTAATTTATTAGAAAGTATTCTTTTTTCACCATTTATTTATAGCAGCTTTAATCTATTATTCATTAAAAAAATAAAACAAATGTGTTTGTATTAAAAAATAATACAAACTTTTTTTTTCTTTCCTTCATCCTTTCATCCAAGGGTTGGAAGGTACATTGGGGAACTTCTAAAGATTTATTAAAGGAATTTTTCCCCGTTTTATGACCTTTCTTGCCACAGTTGTTAAATGAATCATTGCAGTTGTTAAGTTTGTAACATGGTTGTTAAGTGAATCTGGCTTCACTCATTGATTGACTTTGCTTGTGAGAAGGTCACCAAAGGGGAATCATATGACCACGGGACACAGCAATTGTCATAAATAGGAGTCAATTGCCAAGCGGTTGGTTTGGATCATTTGATCCTGGGGGATGCTGCAATGGTTGTGTCATGCCCTTGTTAGAGTCAGACTGAGGGAGAGGAGAAATAGCCAACAGGGAGTGGAGGTGTGGCTCTGGAGGTTGCGGAGGAGGCTGGGGAAGGGTAGTGGTTGGCTGAGCAGTCAGAGAAAGACCCAGGCCCATCCCGTCTTCATCCTAGGACGCGCAGGGAGGAACATAGAAGGAAACAACTTGGCTTATGAGAGAGGAAGTGGCCATGATCCCTCATATTGGTTGCAGCTGGGGAGACTAGTACATAAGAGAGACAGTTACAACACAGCATTGCCAGAAGCAAAACGTGTGTTATTTTGGGCTGAAGTTATCTTGGTTGGCATCCTGCCAACAGACTGTGCCTTGTTATCTCCTTGAAGTTGTTAATTACTTAACCTGGTCCGTTGTGGAAATTCCTTCATTGTAGCTTGTTTTGGTTTTTTATTTCACCATTATCTGCTCATTGAGTTCGGACTGTATTGCTTTCTTTTGAACACTAGTTTTGAATAAGTTTAATCTCCAACTGAGAATTATTGAACAGTGGAGCCAAGTTGGAGGCATTAAAGGAGATTTATTTACGTTTTGGATGTTGTTATGTTTGTGTTACACTCTGGGTCATCACAGGTTGCAAGCGTGAAAAATGGCCACAAGTCACTTTTTTCAATGTCGTCGTAATTTTGAACGGTCACTTAACAGTCACCGTTGTAAGTCAAAGACTACGAAAGTTCATTTAGTTTCATTCCTAAAGCTGACTCTTTGTAGTTTCAAAATCCAAAACTCTATTGTTGGCCGTAGTTTTATTTGGTCTAATACAGTTCTGACCAAGGCTTCCTGAGACAGTACCAATCACATGCTTAGTCCCAAAAACCCTCTTTTTATTTCAACGGCTGTGAATTATATGCATTCGCAGCCGATAATGAGTCCCAAATAGTTTGTGATGAATAGTCCAACAGAAGTTCTGCCACAGTCTTTTCAGAATTAGGCTGAGAAGCACCCATCTTTATCTCCCTTGAAATGCTGCCAACGACTAAATTGCCAATTAGCTGGCCCAACCAAGCACAAAGTCGCCCCTTTTGTCTTAACTGTTCTTGCCTTCTGGCAGCTCTGCGCAAGCGCACGCTGGGAACAGGCTCCCCCTGTTCCTCTGCCTCGCTGATATCAGATTCTGGAGGCTCCAGAGTCAGCACAGATGGTCCTGGCTCGATCTCTGTGTCGGATGCAGATCCCTCGTCTGAGCCCTCCCCAGACTCCAGGACTGGCCCATGTTCCTCCCCGCTGTCTGACTCTGCTGCCGGCTCCACAGGCCGCCTCCAAAAACACTTCCAGAAGAAGCCCTGTGATGCAGTGACTTCAAGTTCTCAGCAGTTAAAATGTTTATATAAGTGGAATAATTGCTTTTTATCAGCTCCGAAATCTTGGTTTCGGTTACTTTGTTGTAGAAACATTTGCTTGCTCCATGAATTATGCAGTGCCGTTTACTTTATGCAAGGGTATATTACCCATGGCAAATGAATGTAAGATTATTATCTCACGGTCAAAATGACATGTATAAATGGTAGAATCAAAGTGATTTCACAGTCAGCTTTTCTTTCAAACTTTTAGATGTTTCCTGTGTTTTGAATGACAGCTTTCTCTTTTGAATTAAAGTGTCTTCTAAGAACTTTTTCTTTCTTTTACTTCCTTGCCTAATCTGCAGAGCTGGGATCTCAGGGTGGTCTCCTGTCCCAGCATTTAATTAGTCTTTGCCCTCTTTAGCTTTTTCAACAATCAACTTCTCCCTCATAGATACAAGCATCCCCGGTATAATGCAAATGATGGGAAAGATCAGCATATAGGTCAGCATATAGGTTTTAATTATAATGACATAACACATCATTCATTATCTCTCTCTCTATATATATAAAAGTGAAATATCACTCTCAAATCACCATCAAATCTCCAGAACTGTAAAGCATACAAATTTGAAATTTGGCATGTATGTTCCTCTTGGCTTCTAGGTGCTCACTAAGAAAGGATTTTTTGAAATCAGAGCAAATTAGTATTTCCCATATTATTATTAACACGCTCTGATGCTAAGGAGTTCGACTCCCCCTCCCCACCTGAAAGGAAATCTAAATGCAAAACACAAGTAGAGAAGTTCAGTTCCAGTTTTACTTTCATAGCACCAAACAGCTTTAGTACAGAACAGTTGAGCTAAGCCACACCCAGGCTCTTTGCGGTCTCCTTCTTGCTCACACAGCAAATACTCTTTCAGTTTCCAAATAGCCCTCAAAACTCTCACACATTGACAGGACTCTAGCCAGATGAATACCAATGGATGCTGGTGGGCACAGGCAGAATTTTTTTTATCCTTATTTTCCTCCCCCAAAACTAAGCCAGACCACATAGTTTCTCGTAGTGAAGTACAGGTATCGAGCTAGTGTATTATAATCACATTGTCAGCAAAACAATTTATCACATGCCAGTAATGAAAAATTGGTTGAAAATGTAGTCGACAATTAGCAGGTTAAAATATTGTGGGATTTCTGAATACAAGCTGATAAAGCCTTGGCTTCATAACACACCAGATTTAACTGTGGTTGAAAAGAAGAAAGTGTGGATAATGTATGTGGCAATACCAGGGAATAGCAAAATAGAATTGGAGACTTTTGATAAAAGCTCCGAACACTGAAGTTGAAAGATTATGGCATAAACTGGCCATGGTGGTCCCAGTGATTTTGTGGGTAACACACTAAAAGATCTTGGATGCCAATGAGAAAATCTGGGCGTTGACAAAATTCCCACCTGTCAACTACAAAAGGTCACACTGCTTGGATTCACACGTATAGCAAGCCAAAACATTGTGACCGCCTACCTTTTGGAGAAAAATTCAATGAGTATGAAGGCCAACACCAGCTAAAGAACTGGCAGCAGGGATTTCACATTGTTGTGTATGTGATAATAGCAGTAGAACTTGATAGAATCTCCCGTCAGAAACTGCTGGCATCTTTAAAGTTCTGGAAACTTGTACAATATGGAAAAATACATTGAAAATAATATAGTCTTCTAGATAATCTCCATTAACTCTGTTGTATTTGGAATGAAATTAGAGGTGTCAGCCAAAAAATCATCCAGAAAATCCATCCTGTAGGGTAGGGATGGGCAAATATACCCCTTTTACGACCTGAGGACTTTAACTCCCAGAATTCCTGAGCCAACCATGCTGGCACAGGAATTCTGGGAGTTGAAGTCCACAGGTTGTAAAGGGGCCATAATTGCTCACCCCTGATTGAATATTATCTCCATTGCTCCCCATTGTGGTTCAGACCAGGGGCCTGCATGGAATAGAGAAATCATTATCATAATCACATGCTATTTTTGCACAGCTTCTGATGCATCAGAATTTCAAAATATTGATTAATCGGCATCTTGCTATCTTTCAGTGAGAATATTCCCTGAAGATGTGTTTTCACTGAAGGTCAGCCAAGCTGACTGTGACTTCCTATTTAAAAATGGTTCTGTATAGTTGACAGGATGAAGGATCATTCCAGCTTTAAGAGTTATCACCCTTATAACATCTCAAATGGAATCTTGCTCTAATACGATTTTCAAATCAACATAAACAAACTGGTCCCCTCTTCTGAAATATTTGTTTTAAAAAACAAACTTAACTCTCTTTGTGCTTCTATTTTAAGATAATTTACATGAGGATATCAACACACTGCCTTTCTGCAATCAATGTCCAAAGATTTAAAGTGTTTGCATTTTTCTGCCCCACATCGTTGGACAGTCCATTCCCCTTTTTTAATTCTGCTGGGATTTTTTTTTTTAAAAAAAACAAGAATAGGCTTTGTTTCAGCTTTAATTCATTATTGCTTTGTTTTTGTAATTTTGAACAAAATGTAGGCAATTTTGTTTTTCTCTTAAAACAGGAGTCTCCAACCTTGGCAATTTTAAGACTTATGGATTTCAACATGGCTGGCTGGTGAATTCTGGGAGTTGAAGTCCACAAATCTTAAAGCTGCCATGTTTGGAGACTCCAGACTTAAAACATTCTGAATGAGAACGATTATGCTTGGTCTCCTGATTATCTTGGGCCAGGGCTGGCATTGCTCACTCTTATTCTAGAAGAGGAAGAGAGAGTGTTTTTTGTAGCTCCTACATTTGGGGACTCATCCAGGAGTCAGTCTTCTTCACTCTCCTTTTTAACATCTGTACGAAACCACTGGGTGGTTTCAGGATGGTAGCCAAATGTTGATGAAACACAACCTGACACTTTCACTTCAGATTGGGTTGGTTGGGTTGCTGGTCTGTGCCTGTCTTGTTGGGTTGCAGAACTATCTGGTTTGGCTCTGCAACCCAACAAGACAGACGCAGACTTCAGAGAGTAATCAGGACTGCAGAAAAAACAATGGACACCAAACTAACTGCCTTTCATTGAGGACCTGTATGCTGCATGGAGTCAAAAAGAGGGCTATGAAAATATTTACAGACCCCTCACATCCCAGACATAAACTGTTTCAACACCTTCCCTCAAAATGATGCTATAGAGCACTGAACACCAGAACAACTAGACACAAGGACAGTTTTTTTTCAAACTCCATCAATCTGCTAAACAACTCATTCCCGCAACACGGTTCAACTATTTACAAAGTCTGCACCACTATTACTAATAATTCTCACCACTCCTTATCACTCATCCTCTCCCACTTGTGACTATATGACTGTAACTTTGTCATTTGTATCCTTATGATTTATATTGACTGTTTCCTGGTATGATTCTATTGCTTAATGTACCCTATGACTATCATGAAGTGTTGTACCTGATGATTCTTGTTGAATGTATCTTTTCTTTTAATGTATACTGAGAGCATTTGCACCAAAGACAAAATCCTTGTGTGTCTAACCACACTTGGCCCATAAAGAATTCATTCATTCATTCATTCATTCATTCATTCATTCATTCATTCATTCATTCATTCATTGTAGGGAGATGCCATTGTGGTCTTATCTCAAGGCCTGGAGCTGTGTTTCTCAACATCATCAATGTCAAGATGCATGAACTTCAACTCCC
>BLBF01000016.1:4483208-4503060 GCA_015471245.1 Laticauda colubrina
CATGTAAGTATCCGCGAAAACCTAAGAAAACATATATATATATATATATATATATATATATATATATATATATATATATATACACACACACATACACACACATACATACATACATATATATATATGTTTTTTTAGGCTTTCGCGGGTACTTACATGTGTGCTGTTTAGCTTCCTTCGGGTATTATCTACACTACAATGACATGGGATAATACCCAAAGGAAGCTAAACAGCACACACACACACACACACACACACACACACACATATATATATATATATTTTTCAGAGGCATTCCATTGTATGTTCGCAGTCCACATTTGCAGCTGTTCAGGAAAAAAAAAAAGAGGATAACAGATGTGTTTTAGAAATGGGCGTTTGGGGGAATAATAATAAGCATGAATATTATTTGGATCAAAGCAGCCCGATTTTGGGGTAGATTTTGGAACAGTTTTATCTCCCGGAGAGAAAGACTTCTGTAATGTTTTTGTGAAGAAATGGAAATATTACTTGGCAAGGTACAGAAACATTTTTGTGTGTGTGTGTGAAAAGTGGACGCGGCTGACAGAAGGGAAATATAAACATTTGCATGAACTGGGGTTTGTCTCCCTCTGAAGTTTTTACTTAAAACTGCAGTTTGCCTCCGTCTGTTTTGAAGTATTTCTGCACCATAAATGCTGCTTGCCTTCTATGCCCCATTATGCAAAACATCTGGCGAGATAAGGACTATTTTCTGTGATGTTCTCCATCGCTTCTGAGGCTGTTAAACCCATATCGACATCCCGCTGGGGGGAAGGATGGGAATATTGAGAGAGGCTATCAGGAGGCAGTGTAGCCTAATGGTGCAGACTAGGAGATGTTAAATTTTACTCTTGCCTTGAGGCAGTGATGGCTAACCTTTGCGGCACCCAGTGCCCAAAGCATGTGCCCAAAATGCAATGTGCACCCATCCCCTGGGCATGCACCCCTCCCTGCGCATGTTCCCCATCCCCCTCGTGCATGGCGGAAACCCAAAGACTGGCCAGCTGGTCAGCAAGAGGCGCATGTGCGGAAGATAGGTTTGCCATCACGGCCTTAAGGTGCGAAAGTCGGCGGGGTGATTTGGGGCCAGTATCTCTTTCTCCCTCTAACCAAGGGGTGTCAGACTGCATTTCTTCGAGGGCTACATCAGTATGGTACTTCTCTGCGGGTGGTGGCGGGTGGGGAAGACAGGATGGACACCTCCTGCAGCACCCTGCCGGCCAAAATGGGCTGCAGGGGGGCTGTGTGCTCCTCCTACACGGCCTGTTTTTGGCCTGGGTGGCCTCCTGCAGCACCCTGCCAGGCAAAAAAGGGTGCGGGAGGGATGCATGTGCCTCTCCTACGCTCCGTTTTGGCTGCCACAGACACCGCGGGCGAGTCCTTTGCTATTTCCAGGCCGGCCCAGCAAGCCAGATGTCAGCGTTCCAGCAACCCTCCATTCTGCCCAATAACTCCGAGACAGACATCCTCTCAAAAGTTACGTTTTATTTGGATCGTAACTGGCACAACTGGGGAATCCTGAATGTGAAAGTTCCGGGCTTCCTTCCAATAAGTAAAAACTACAAAATCCATCCCCTGCACTCATCATCATATCTCATGGCCCAATCACCATCCGTCCCAAGTTCAGACTTCCTCTCACTTATGCTCAACGCAACCTGACCTTGAATCAGAAAAAGAATGTTATTATGTCTAACTAGATATACTCCAATAACTCCCCCTCCCCTTTTCCCAGGCTCAGATGTGGCAGTGTGGGAATCTCAATATGGCTTCCAAAGCTGGCACTAGATTTAAGCAACCTGCAGGCTGGATCTGGCCCATGGGCCTTGAGTTTGACACCCTGCTCTAGCCCAGCTCACCTCACAGTTGTTGCTGTTGGGAAGATAGGAGGAGGAAGGAGTGTTAGGTACGATCACTGCCTTGAGTTATTCATACAAATAATAAAGGCAGGATATAAAATCATTGAATATCGCTTGAACTGCCAGAGAAGGTTGTGTTTGTATCTCTTCGCTCAAAGACAACCCCCCCCCCCAAAAAAAAAAATCACGTTTCCCAAACAGGAGGGGAAATGGGTTCTCCAGACAACCCTGCAATTGGTCATTGGGTTTTCATGAAATTAATAAATGAGGTCTCCAAAGGATAATTGTTTTTTCTTTTCCCTTTAAATGTAGGGGCCTTCAAACTTGGCAAGTTTAAGACTTGTGGACTTCAACTCCCAGATTTCCTGAGCTAACATGACTGAAGGAGGAATTCTGGGAGTTGAAGTCCACAAGCCTTCAAGCTGTCAAGTTTGAAGACCCTCCCCCCCTCGTTTTAAATTCTTGTTTATGGTAACTGACCGTAACAAAACGTAACGACGAGACACAAGAACCATTTTTCCCAGAATGCCATCACTCTGCGAAACAAATAATTCCCTCAACGCTGTCCAACTCTTTACAAAGTCTGCTATTACTATTAATCTTCTCATCACTCCTTATCACCCATCCCCTCCCACTTGTGATTGTATGACTGTAACTTTTGTCACTTGTATCCTTATTATTTATATTGACTGTTTCCTTGTATGATTTGATTGCTGATTGTACCCTTTGACAATTATTAAGTGTTGTACCTGATGATTCTTGACTAACGTATCTTTTCTTTTATGTACACTGAGAGCATTTGCACCAAGACAAATTCCTTGTGTGTCCAATCACACTTGGACAATAAAGAATTCTAATTCTAATTCTAATAATACATAAACATGTAAGAAATAAAATGCAGTCATCTGAAAGAAAAAGAAAACAATGGCATCCATTGTGTAGTGCTGTACTGTGGTTAAATATTAAGACTTCCAACTAAGACCAGGGTCCTCAAAATGTAGGTGGTGAGATCTTCTAATCCAACTTCATTCCTCGGGCAGAAATTCTCATACCACCCTGGAGACCAGTTGTCCAGTCTTTGCATGGAAAACTTCCATGATTGAGGTTCCATAACTCCAGGAAGGAGGCCATTCCATGCTTAGTAGATCTCCCCGTTTAGCAATTACTCCTAATTTTGAGTTCAGATCTTGTTCTATAAAGTTTCTGCCCCCACCCGGCTCTTGTCCTCTTCCCTGTTGCCTGGTCTGCTCTTCCTCCTTTTCCAGGGTAGTATCAACCCTGACTTCTCTTTAGAAGGTCAGATCCTGAAGAGGAAACTCAAAAGACTTTGGCCAACTCATGAGAAGGAAGGAAGGACCCCCTGGAGAAGAGCCTAAAGATTGAGGGCAACAGAAGAAGGGCACAACAGAGAATGAGATGGCTGGATGGAGTCACGGAAGCCATCGGCATGAGCTTAAATGGACTCCAGAAGACGGTAGAGGACAGGAAGGCCTGGAGAAATGGGGTTGCAATGGGTCGGAAACAACTTGGCAACTAACAACAACATCAATCATTCTTGCAATGATTGACCTTTAAGCATCGAGAGAAAGGACGACAACTACTCTGATAGTTCCCTAACTCAACTGTGAATCCAGCATTCACACTGAAGGCCTACAACTAGACTCCTTTTCCTAAGGTTAGCCCAGCTTATCTGTATCCCAACACCAGCAAACCCTTGGCAATTATCTGTGTTGTGCAGCTTATCTCCTGGTGCCCATTCCTCCAGAGGGATCGCATTTGCCCTTCCAAATCAGCAAGACCAAACGGCACAGTAGCTTCCTAACGAATAATGACAGCTACTCTTCCATGTCCTTGTCTCAACTTTAGTCAAATTTACTTTAAATGTGGAACCTTGGCCTGGGGACACAATTTGCCTTCTATGAAAAAGCTTGCTCAAAAACCGACCTGGCGTCGCAATGGCTCATTTATGACCATTTGGGGTTGCCAGTATAGCCAGCACACATTGTCCTATGCCTGCCTTGTGTGTGCGTGTGTGTGTGTGTGTGTTTTTTTTTTTTCCCTTTTCCCCCTGTCCGTTGCAGAGGAGAGAGATTGGAGAGGAAGGTGAGTAAGCTGTTTGTTCTTGAAATCTGTTCTTGAAATCTAGAAACTTTCTAGAACAAGATCCTGAGGGGGGAAAGAAAGCAAGAAATCTCTCTCTTTTGTGCTGATGGTGCAGTTGCATTGCTTTCGATGTGTACAAGACAGCCAGCAACTGCACAAGTGAATTGGATTTTAATGTGCTTGCGATTTGGGTTGTGTTGGGTTTATTGTCAGAATAGTTTTTTCCTTGTTAACTATTTGTCATTCCTTTAAAGTGGCACCAGATGGGTGCCACCAGACTAAAGTGGCACCAGATTAGAAGAAATATAGAAGCTTTGCTCCATTTTATGACCTTTTTGCCATGGTTGTTGAACAAATCACTGCAGTTATTAAGTGAATAATACAATCATTAAGCAAATCTGGCTTCCTCCATGACTTTGCTTGTTGGAAAGTTACAAATGTTGATCACATGTTGACCCCGGGATGCTACAACCATCACAAATACATGCCAGTTTCCAAGTGCCCAAATTCTGATCACGTGACCATGGGGACCACTCTAACAGTCGTTAAGTGTGACAAACAATCATCAGTCACTTTTCTCAGTGCCATTGGAACTTTGAACCTGGACAGGATTTCAGAAAAGAATTTTGAAAGCTCAACCACATTGTCCTTCCTTTGTTTCCTCTTATACCGAAAGGTTTCATTTTTTTTAATGATCCCTTCTTTTCCTGCCCTTAAATCGTATAACGTCAGCAGTTCGGCGGTTTGAATCCCTAGCGCCGCATCAAAGAGTGAGCTCCTGTTCCTTGTCCCAACTTCTGCCAACCTAGCAGTTGGAAAGCACATTAAAAAAAATGCAAGAAGAAAAGTAGGAACCACCTCTGGTGGGAAGGTAACAGCGTTCTGTGCGCCTTTGAAAGCATTTAGTCCTGCTGGCCACATGACCACGGAGGCGTCTTCGGACAGCGCTGGTTCTTCGGCTTTGTAACGGAGATGTGTACCACCCCCTAGAGCCAGGAACAACTAGCATGTATGTGTGAGGGAAACCTTTACCTTTATCTTTTCTTCTCCAAGGTCACTTCTGCATTGGTCTGTTTTCCTTGGCCTTGGGCCATAATCAAAAATTCTTTGGAGCCTACTTCAAAGAGATTAGCTTGTAGAGTTGATTTTCAAATTTAGGCCCAAGCTAATTTGTCTCCTCCTCTTCCTCCTCCTCCTCAACACTGCTTTTGTGTAAATGTAAACAGATATTTAAAAATGTAGAAATGTAATTTGTTTAATCCAAGCATAGCCTATGGTCATTGTCCCTCTCCTCTGCTTTTTTTTTTTTTTTTTTAAAGCCGTCTTAAAATAATCCCAGCACGTGAGCCCAATTCAGAGGAGGGATGTTTTGCTTGACCAGGAGCAGAGGGAATCTGCAGGAAAGATCCATCAGATCCTTGCCTGCCATCCTTTGAGATTCGACAAGCCCTTAGCATGACAGGATCCTATCCTAGCTAGTTCATGGTTGGAATTTTCTTCCACAGATAACAGCAGTGAGGTGGGATTGCCCTGGCACGTTTCTGTGAACAGAGCTACCATCTTATATACCGAAGCTGGCTGATTTTCAACTCGGTCGCTCTCTTTTGAATGCCTTCCCTTCAAAGAGTCATTGATGATTTAATCCCCACTGCAATTGGGATGTTCAGTGTTACCGAACGGTCAAGAATGCAGTGAAGTTCGTCCTTTTGGATGCAGGCCAACAGACCGCCACATGAGGGCGCTGCTGTTTTGGCTTCTTTTTATCTCTTTATAAAATTGTCCCATTAAGAGTGAAAATAAAAGCTAAGCTGTGCCACCAAAAGGCCTATCAACAGCAGCAACAACAAAACAAAAGCTCGGTGCCATTTTGCCACTGAAGCTTTGAAGAGAGATATACATGGAGATACACCAGGTGTACAGAGAGCTGGAAAGAGCCTTTTTCGATAATATCCCAGGCCTGTTGTACACCAGGACTTTACGACTGAGTTTGTAATCTGCAGGTTTTGTGTTTGATATGCAGGGATATTGCTGCAGAACGCTTTCTCAAAAACACCATTGTTTGGGTGTGTTACTTCTGACTTGATGACCCATTAGACATCGGACTGCCACAAGCTAGTTTATTTATTTGGTTTGTCGATTGCTTACAAGATAATAGGTGTAAGTAAAAACATCGTTACGATTACATGGATACATATAAGAAAAATAAAAGAAACAATAGAACAGGGACGGTAGGCATGTTGGTGTGCTTATGCACACCCCCTACAGACCTCTTAGGAAAGGGGTGAGGTCAATAGTACACAGTCTAAGGTTAAAGCTTTTGGGGTTGGGGAAGAAACCACAGCAATGAGAAACCACAGAATCAGGTAGAGTATTCCAGACATTGACCACTCCTGTTGCTGAAGTCGTATTTCCTGCAATCAAGTTTGGTGCGGTTAACCTTGAATTTGTATCTATTGTTTGCTCTCGTATTTTATGGTTGAAGCTGAAATATTCATTGACAGGTAGGATATTGCAATGTATCATTTTATATACTATCCTTAGATCGGACCAAAGGCGGTGTAGTTCTAGGTTTTCTAGGTCTAGAATTTCGAGTCTGGTGGCATAAGGTATTCTGCAACAAGTAGAGGAGTAGAGGACTCTTCTTGTGAAATATTTCTGGTCTCTCTCAACTGTATTATTATCAGATATGTAATGTGGGTTCCAGACTGATGAGCTATATTCAAGTATTGGTCTAGCAAATGTTTTGTATGCTCTAGTTATTTGTGTAATATGACCAGAGAAAAAGCTACATAAGATTAGGTTAACAACACTTAATGCCTTTGACAGATAGTCAAGGTCTTTTTGAAGGGTAGCAGTATTGTCTGTGCTGTTGAACAGCTTTACATCATCAACAAAGAGAACGCAGTTGCTCTTAATATGATCACAGAGGTCATTTATGTAGAGTATGAAGAGAGTGGGTCCGAAAACACTGCCTTGGGGGACACCACTGTTGACAGGTACAGAATTTGATAGGACGCTCCCAATTTTGACCATTCGTTGTCTGTTTGACAGGAATGCTTCTATCCAGTGTCCAGAGATACCATAAGATTTTAGTTCTAGGAGTAGTTTGTCGTGTACCCCTGAATCAAAGGCTTTACAGAAGTCTACGTAGATTGCGTCTATTGTTTTGCCCTGATCAAGTTGTGTAGTCCATATGTTTTTGCAGTGTAAGAATTGCAGATTACAGGATAGTTTTTTCCTGAAACCAAATTGTTTATTGAAGAGTAGGTTGTTTGTCTCTGAGTGGAGGATGATGGATTGGTTAATAATTGATTCCATGACTTTACAGGTGACGCAGCATAAGGAGATTGGCCTGTAATTTTCAACTTCCCTTTTTGGAGATGGGGATGACCGTGGCTTGTGACCATAGTTTTGGCAAGGAGCTGGTCCTGAAAGATTTTTCCAAGATTATGCTTAGAGGTTCAGCTATGGCAGTGGGTAGCTTTTTTTTAGAAGTAGGTGCATATTTTGTCCGGTCCAATAGATAGAGATGGTTTTAGATTGCGTAGTGCTTTTTCAACATTGTCTTCCATAAAACCGATATGTATTAGATCATTCCTATTAGTTCATGCAGGTGGGCCTTAGGCACCTTGTTTCCTCTCCGTCCATGTTTTGTTTGCCTTAATTTTTCTGAACGTTGTGGTCTCTTCCAGGGTGGGTAAAAATCAATGATTTTTTAAAACTAAAAAATAAATGGATTTTTGTATTTAAATTGGATTAAAAAAAAATTAAAATGGATTTTTTTGATTTTTTAAATCAAATTTATTTTAATGAAATGCTTCTGGAGTGAAAATAGAATAGAAATAGGAATAGAATAGAATAGAATAGAATAGAATAGAATAGAATAGAATAGAATAGAATTCTTTCTTATCCAAGTGTGATTGGACACACAAGGAATTTGTCTTCGGTGCAAATGCTCTCAGTGGACATAAAAGAAAAAATACATTCATCAAGAGTCAAGAATCATAAGGTATGACACTTAATGATAGTCATAGGGTACAAAAAAGCAATCAAATCCTACTGGGAAACAGTCAATGTAAATCGTAAGGATACAAGCCACAAAGTTATAATCATACAGTCACAAGTGAGAGGGGGATTGGTGATAAGGAGTGATGAGAAGATTAATGGTAATAGTAGTGCTGACATTGTAATAGTTAAAGTGTTGAGGGAATTATTTGCGAAGCAGAGTGATGGCGTTCGGGACAAAAGTGTCCTTCTGTCGACTTGTTCTGGTGTGCAGTGCTCAGTCTATAGCATCATTTTTAGGGAAGGAGTTGAAACAGTTTATGTCCGGGATATGAGGGGTCAGTAAAAATCTATCTAAAAATAGCTTTCTATTTAAGATACATTCACACTTCAGTTTATTCAGCATGAAATGGAGCTTAGTTATGTAGCATGAGGCTTGTATGTTTTGCAATATTTACATTTTGGGTAAACTCATTCAATGAATGCGAGCTCTGCAACCTAAATAGGAAACCTTCTTTTTGTCTGCAAATAATAACATTAAAGGCTCTAACTACCAGCAAGAATGAGTCCTTACATTTAAAGAGAACCTGTCATTTCAGATCCATCCTGGCAGCACCTGTTAAGGGGTCATCCACTCACCCGCTGCCCGCCACATCCCTCACCTTGTTGGGTCCCTGCTGCACCCCCAGCCATCCCATTAAAGTGAATGGGATGGTTGGCGCGTCAGCAGTGGGTCAGAGGAGGAGCTGCTGCAGGACAGAGAAAAATAATGATTTAAATTGAGTTGATTTAATCAAGCTTTTCTACGAGTGATTGAAATCAACTTGATTTAAATCAAACCCACCCTGGTCTCTTCTGTGACTTATGACGGGTTGCTAAGTGATTATTTGAACTTATGGCCAACCTCCCCAGAGGGCTCATTGGCTAACCACCAACCACACACACACACACACACACACACACACACACACACAGACCTTAAAATTGGTCAAGGTCATTTGATGACTGACTTACGACCTTAATTCTGGCTTCCTTGTTCATGTGGCTTGTCACGTTCCCTGAGGATGGGCTCCAGCACGAAGCCCACCTTCTCAGAGAGCTGGGAAGACCTTTGGTCCCAGTGACCAACCCAGGTTGGAGCTTGCAAAATAGGTTTATTTGCCAGGGCAGAGGTTCCAATTTTTTGACAGCCGGTTCTGTGGGCATAGCTAGGTGGGCGTGGCCATATGACTGGGTGGGTGTGGCTTCATTTTTTGCAGCACCCCCTTGTGGTTGTTGTTGTTTTTTTGCCTCCTGGGGGTTGTTTTTGCTCCCAGAAGGCTTCCCTGGGGCCCAGGAAGGCAAAAAACAGAGCACAGTGGGGGCAGACACAGCTCCCCAACCGTGCTCCGATTTTGGGCCTCTTGGGCCTCAGGGAAGCCTCCTGTGGAGTGCTTTTGCTCCCAGGAAGGCAGAAACGGAGCACGGGGCGCGCCTATGTTTTCCTCCTGGCCCTCAGGGAAGCTTCCTGGGTGAAGCAGACAGCAAGGGGGATCCCGGCACAGCTGATCATCGGAACAGCTCATCGTCGGGAGGGGAAAGAAAAAAAACACCTTAAGGAATGACTGGGCGGAGGAGAACATAGTCGGCAACGTCGGGCATGTGCATGATGTCACGCATGCGCAATAACGAATGACTGGGAGGGGAGGGCAGAGAGGGGCAGGGCCAGCCAGGGGCATGATTTGTCAGTTCTCCAAACTGCATAATCATAACAACCAGTTCTATAGAACTGGTCCAAACTGGTAGAATCCCACCCCTTTCTATTTGCCAGTGAAGTGTGATCATTTCTACTGAAAGTGGAGCTAGTTCAGCGGAGGCATCTGTTGGGCTGTCGCCTGGTCCTCTGGTCTCGTATAAAAACACGATATAACTTTGACTCTTCAGGCCTTGGCAGATAACTCCCTTCAGTGGAGAAGACCATAAGGGTTCCCAGCAAGGCTAGAACTCCTCCAGGTATAATTCCTCACCTCCTGGGTTGGTTTTCAATCTCCCTCGAATATTTTGGTTCTGTGGTAGAGAAAATAGGAGCCTGAATTTTTCCAACAGCGGAAAATAAGCCATACAGCCCGGTGGTGGGATTCTATCAGTTTCCTTACTGGTTCGGTGATCGCACACTTTGCACATGCGCGTGCACGCACACACCTAACACACACGCACGTGCAGCTTTCCAAATACCAGTTGAGGCTCTGCTGTGCCAATCAGCTGAGAGGATAAAGAGCAGAAAAGCGCAGTGGCGGGTGGGAGGACCAATCCTGCGCTTTTCTTTCCCCTCTCAGCTGATCGTCAGAGCTTAGCAATTTTTGCTACTGGTATCATTTCACCACTGATACAGCCTTCCCAGAAATGATTGATGGATTGAGAAAAGGGAAATCCACCAGGGTGGTAAACAAAGGTATGCATTTCTTCCTTTTTCTTCCTACATTTCTCCTGATTTCTGCCCTTTGAGCTGTCTTTCTAGCAGACGAGTCTTCCATTGGAAAAGAGATAGGGCCCGTCATCATTTGTTTTCCCAAAACCTGCCTGTGGAGCAGGCGGGAGGGAGATCCATCTCCTAAGCCAACCAGGTTCTGGTTGTGAAAAAAGGGCCTTCACAGTGAGTTCAATTCAACATTTTAAAGCTCCAGCTCACCTTGGATATCCCTGCCATGAATAAAATTAATAGCTCATATCCCATGAAACAGAAGGTTTCGTGCCAAATAACAAAAGGCAGCTGTAGAAATAAATGAATGAATGAATGCCTGAGGTTACTGTGAAACCATTTTTTCCCTCCACCGATTAGTTCCTCTCAGACAAAGGCATTTGCTCTTTTTAAAAGGAGAATTTGCCAAAGTTAAATAGTTACATAGCTATTCCGTTTATAGGTAATTATTGAACAGCAATAAGCACAGAATAAAAGGATAAATAGAAAATTGAAAGTTAGAATATTGAGGCTAAGAGAAACCCAAATTTCAGATGTGGAATAATAATCCAAAAATGATATTCAAGTTTTTTGTCGGATAGTTTTGATGAAGGAATTTTCATCCCAGCTTTTTAACCACTGAGCTATCATATCTCCTCATCTAGAAGTTCAAAAGAATGCAAATGCTGGTAGATTAATCGGTGCCAATAGGTGTTCCATGTGCCTTTGGCATATAGTCATGCTGGCCACATGACCACGGTAGTGTCTTAGGACAATGCTGACTCTTTCGGCCAAGAAAGATAGATGAGCCCCATACCCTAAAGTCGGACATGACTGGACAGGGAAAGCTTTACCTTTTAACTCGAGCAGGGACTTTTAGAGTTTGCCATCACAAGATGACGTGCTAGCTGTCAGCTTGGCTGTCTTAGAGAAAGAGTTGAGGAACGGCGATTATCCTGGATGACATTGTGACTGCTGTTGAAAACCATCTGCTGTGTAACCACTGGGCTTCCTTGTGTATAGACCAGGGGTCTGATTCAGTAGAATACCGCTTATGTTCTCCTCCCATTTTTTAATCACAACAACATCTCTATGAGGTTGGTTGAGGAGAGAAAGGGAGAGAGAGGAAGGGGGCAGAGAGAAAGAGAGAGAGAGATCCTTTAGGGACCTTGTATGGCTATGGGTAGGCTACAACCTGAGTCATCCCAGTTCCATTTTACAACTTAACCACCAAACCACACTTTCAAAGACTTGAATAACGATTCCAATTTAATAAACCCAACTGTCTTCTTCATCATTGTTGACTGTATATTGCACTTCCAATGAACAGTTGAATGATTCTCTCATTAAAATAATTCCTCCAGCTGAGAAGAGAGAAGGGAGAGGAAGCAGAAGAGAAAGAAAGAGTCAAGGTTGGGAGAAATGGCTAACAGCTGGCTTTTTGGCAAGGGACTGGTATAGTCTTTCCTGCTTATTTGGTCGAGGCAATTTTGGGGATGAATGAAGATGTCATCTTTCATGGAACAAATCCACTCACTGAGGAAACTGGGGAAGCAAACAGGAATGTGGCAAGGAAGTCAAACAGAAGGATTGTTTTGGTTCAGTCTCCTTCCTACTCACCTGAGGAACAGGAACATGGGACAATGCTCTTAGGTTTAGCACAAGGCATACTGTGTTTACTTTCTTCCTTGAAGATGGTAAACTTGGAAGAGAAGCTTAAGAGACTAGGACAAAACTTCACTCACTTCCGGCCACCCCCAGATTTTCCAAGTAAGAGGAGAAATTCTGGAATCAGTTACTGCAGGGGTGGGCGCCTATGCCCCTTTACCACCCAGGGACTTCAATTCCCACAATTCCATTCTGGGAGTTGAAGTCCTCAGGGAGTAAAGGGGACCATAGTCGCCCACCCCTGAGTTATAGGAAACACTCGTGGAAGAAGAAAATGATCGAGAAGCTTCTCGGAAGAACGATGGAAAACTGATACAAACACCCATGTCTGCCGAGAATTCTTATTCTTTGGAGCTCCAAAATAGGTTGCTTGGCAGTCCACTAACAATCTTTCTAGATCCCCAGATAAAAACCAGCTACAGAAGCTATTGAGAAGACCTTCCAGGCACCACACCAAGAAGGATTCTGGCTTTTATTTGGAAGAGATGGAAGTGATTGGGGGGGGGGCAAAAATAGATGAATAAATAATCTTTCAAGGGAAATATGTTGCATCAGGATATAATGTAAATATTCCTATCATTGTTTTACTCTCCCTGGAAATTTGTTGTGACCCACCAGTGGCTAGTGGAGCTGGAACTGGCGGCAGAATCAGACAGTGAGGAGGTTGGGGAGGAACATGGGCCAACCCTGGTGTCTATAGAAGGCTTTGATGAGGGCTCTGTGTCGGAGGTAGAAATGGGACCAGGGCCATCCAGCAGTTATCAGCTGTCTTCGTAATCAGAGATCAGTCGGGCAGAAGAATAGCTGGAGCCTGTTCCCAATGTGCTCATGAGCAGAGCTGCCAGAAGGGAACAGACAAGGGTTGACTTGGAAGTAAAGGCTCAGGTAGATATTGAATGGCCCCTCCCAGAGGGAATAAAGAGAAGCAAAACAGGAGTGGTGTTTGCAGGAGACAGCTAATTTGTTTAATTAGTGTGAAGATTTGTTCATGACTCTCAGAGACTCCACGCCAAATATTTTCTTGTACAGTGTTGCACTTGGAAGCTATCGACCTGGCAACTCTCCAAGCCTGATAGGGTCTGTGGTTTTAATTCACCCTTGAAAGATTGGTTGCCGGGACTTTGCTGGATGTGAATGATTACATTCACATTAGCCTAATAAAAAGGGGGTTTGTCTGGACGAGGAGTCTGCTTTGGGATTTGGTGAAGCCTAGATCAGAACACAATTAACCTTTTCTACTAGGCAGAGGAGGAACAAATGAAATAGTCAGACACGGCCTCGAAAATACTGCAAGAGACCTGGGCAAGAAGTAAAAGAACCAGAAGGCCAGATGGCATTTTCATTAGTCCTCCCTGTTGAAGGATGTGCCCCAAGAGAGAGGGAATACTGGAAGTGAACAGCTGGCTACACAGATGGTGCCAATGGGAGGAGGAGAAAGACTCTTCAGCAGTGGGGCTCATCTCTGAGACGAGTGGCTTTTGGCAAGGGGAGAGCGGCATTTCACAGGAACTGGGGCTTGGAAGGCACCTTGCAAAGCTGATCATCAAACCTGAGACTAAATATGACGGGGGAGGGAGAAGACAGCCCAGAAATTAGCGTGTCACCAAATACTGAACCTGGGAGGGCCATGTGGTGGCAGCTCATAATGAGCGGATAATTACAGGAATAAATTAATCGAGTTATATCATCCAAAAGTTGTAGTATGTCTGTGCAAATGGAAAACACGGAGCCATAAGAGGAAGCACTAGGAATCTGAACACAGGAAGGGAAATATAATGACTGAAACCGACGGGAGAAAAATTGCGGAGTGCAACAGATGACTGAGGTGTATGATTTGATCACGAGGAATAGTCCGTGTGAAAGCGGGGAAAATGCGGGCATTTTAAGAGATAGATAAGCACACCGATATTGAGACCCAGGAATTGAGTAGGAGGGCCTCTGCATAAAGATACTGGATTTCCTCTAATTCTCTAAAATAAACCTTTTGAGTGCCTGTTTTTCAGATCCAACGGTAGAGTTTTATGGAGTGACTCAGGTTCTTTCATTACTCCTGCAGTTAATGCTGCCATTACGCGAAACCAATTAAATTATTTTCTTTTGGGGGGTGGCAAGTAACTTACTGCAATCACATATTTTTACAAAAGGTATCTTTTCCAGTATGTCCATTTTCAGTAGGGGTGTCCCGTTGTCTGAGGAGATGAAACTAGTTTGGTATTCAAACAAGGGCACTCCTTTTTATTACATTATTCATTGAGTATAAACAATGTTGATTACATAGAATGTACTTTGTAATATATTTTGAAACCATTGCCTTAGTTTTGTCATATATTTAAGCAGAAGAACTTGGCAAGGCAGAAATATAACTACTATTTTTATTTATAGCTCTGTTTGACTTATCTAAAATTAAGCGTTGGATCCATTGTTTCTTTACTTAAATAGTTATATATTCTAACATAATTTATCTGTGATAAGCTATCCTAATTAAAGTTGGAGAATCTACAGCATTGTTCCAATTATGTACTAATCAGTTATACACTAATTTAATTCTACTTAGCTACAGTACATCATTAATCAAGTTCAGGCTTAGGATGACAGATTTAGTACATTAACTAGCTGGGAGTATTCAAATAAGGAAAATAAAATTGATTGTAATGCAGTTGAAATTAAATAATTCAACATCACAGTGCACCAAATAATAAGTTTCATTCTTCATCTAAAACGTACAAGTGGTCCTTATGAATTATTTGGAAATTAGCAGTATGAAATGAAATACATGAAAGTGTACATTGAAATAGCTATTGCAGTTGTGAATACTTAGTTGTGAAAATGTATTAGCAATAGCACTTAGACTTATATACCGCTTCACAGTGCGTTACAGTGCTCTCTAAGCGTTGTACAATGTTAGCATATTGCCCCCAACTATCTGGGTCCTCATTCCTCAAAAAGATGGAAGGCTGAGTTCACCTTGAGTCACTCAGAATCGAACTCCTGGAGAGAACAATGAGTTAGCTCTACAAGTCCATTCTAACCACTGCACCACTACGTCTCTATTATTGGTTATAATAGTAAAGGTTTCTCCAGTCCAGTTGTGTCCGACTCTTAAAGGGTTATGCTCATCTCTGTTTTTTAGCCAAGAAAGCTAATATAATCTTCCTCTTTCATGCTTGCAAGCTTCCTCTTAGGAGGAGGTTAAGACCCAATAGAATAATTGCAATGGATAATAGCTGACAACAGTTTTTCCATTTAGTATGACTAAATTCAAGAGTATAGAAAATAAGGGAGAACAGGATGGACGCATCACTTTAGGGGTGCCAAGTTGAATGAACGAGCTTTTGATTTGGCCTCACTGTGTAGTAAAGGGGTTGCACTACTGCAATTGTGGCAGCAGATGGAGGTGCTGTCCAGGGTTTAAGCAAAGCAGTTGGAGGTTGCGTAAACATGTGGCAAGTCTGGGAATGAGGAGGCCTCCTCCTTGCCTAGTTTTTATCCTTGTCTTGAGTTGGATGGTGAGTCGCAGGAAGATAAGACCTGGCTGGATGATCCAAGCCCAGTTCCATGCCCTGTTTACAGAATGTGGGCTGGGGATGCTGCAAGGCCAGGGGAAAGAATTGCCTGGAGAAGTGGTGGCTAACCTTTAGGGGCTCCTGTGCCAAAAATAGCGTGCGCGCCAGTGCACACACATTCACGTGCCAGCACCCAGAATGCAATGCCCCCGTGCCCTCTGTGCATGCACGCGCAATCCCCTCCCCACGCCACCCCCTTACCTGCACTATGCTTCACAGCTGATTTTTTGGCTGGTTTGAGGCCTTTTTTGGCCTCCCAGAGGCTTGGAAAAAGCCTCTGCAAGGCTTTTCAGCATGAATAATAGGCCCATTTCAACAGGAAGTGACAAAACGGGCCTATTAGTTGTCCTGAAAAGCCTTGCAGAGGCTTTTCCTAAGCCTCTGGGAGGCCAAAAAAGGCCTCAAACCAGCCGAAAAATCACTGAAGTTCATGCATGCACAGTGGGGTACGTTTGCCTACGGCTCGCGTGCAGGCACAAATGGCTCTATGTGCCACTTGTGGTATGCGTGCCACAGGTTCACCATGAAAGGCCTAGAGGATCCAAGCCTCTCTTTAACTTAGGCCAAAGAAAATGTTGGTGAATAAAAGCAGAAACTTCCTGTTGATTGGATGGTTAAAACACATGAATCTAAGAAAAGGGAATACAGCTAATAATGTCTGCAATTTAATCAAGGCTTCAGCAATGAAGGGATATTGAAACCAAGCATTCCCTCCACCTATGAATAGATAGGATTTGATTTGATGTTTAATTTTTTGACATCCTGGACATCAAAGGTCGGTCTTAAATAGAGCCATGTCATGATGGAAAGGAGCATCACTGGACAAAGGGCCACTCATCCAAATCTTGTAGGGGCTTTGATTAAAAATTGGCTGGTTACCCTGATAAAATAAATGCTGTTAAGAGATTTAAAGGATAAAAATAGACTTTCACCCAAATGTAAGAGTGTGTGCACCTAGGAGTTAAAATGCTTGGGCTTGTTTATTTATTTGTCAATAGCTTACAAGATAATAAACATAAGTGTAAATACAGGAAATGAGTACGAATAAATGGGGACAATAGGACAGGGATGGTAGGCACTATTGTGCACTTATGCATGCCCCTTACACACCTCTTAGGAAGGGGGGGGTAAGGTCAATAGTGGTTAATTTGAGGGAAAAGGAATGTGGGTTTGGGGATGTGACAACAGAGTCAAGTAATGTGTTCCAGGCATTGACCACTCTGTTGCTGAAGTCGTACTTTCTGCAATCGAGTTTGGAGTGGTGTACATTGAGTTTGTATCTATTGTGTGCTCTTGTATTGTTGCAGTTGAAGCAGTGGTGGGATTCAAATTTTTTTACTACCAGTTCTGTGAGCGTTGCTTGGTGGGTGTGGCGGGGAAGGAGACTTCAAAATCCCCAGTCAGAGGTGGGATTTGCCGGGTCTCCGAACTACTCAAAATTTCCGCTACTGGTTCTCCAGAACTGGTCAGAATCTGCTGAATAACCACCTCTGCATTGAAGGTGAAAAAGTCCTTGATTGGTAGTACATTAAAACAGATTTATTTTATAAACTATGCTTAAGTCAAATTGTCGGCGGTGTAGTTCCAGGTTGTCCAAGTTCAAAATCTCAAGCCTGCTGTTGACCAGTAGGTTGGCCGTTCGAGTCCCAAGCACCGCATGACAGGGTGAGCTCCCATTAATTGCCTCAGCTCCTGATTACATAGCAGTTTGAAAGCATGCAAACGAGAGTAGATAAATAGGTACCCACTTCGGTGGGAAAGTAACAGCCTTCCGTGTGCCTCAGTGTATACAGTCATGCACATGATCACAGAAGAGCCTTCAGACAACAATGGCGCTCCTGGCTAAGAAACAAAGATGAGCAGTGCCCCCTAGAATCACACACAACTGGACAGGGGAAACCTCTACTTTTAACTATGTATGAGATTTGTTTGTGTCGTCCCCCCCCCCTTTTTTTTTTTTTTTTTTTAAATAATTGTATGAGCTCCAACATTGGAAGCAAAATACCAGGGCAAATCACATCCACTGTATTTTGCACGGATGCAGTTAAGATGAATTAAGCCACCACATATTGATGATATGCATGCACTTATAAAAAATGATTCTGTATTAATAAAAACAATAGGAATGCCTAGGATACAGCTAGCAAGCCAACCACAAAGCTGGAATCAGTTTAGCTGGAAGTTAATTTACATTTACATGTCAGAAGCTAAATGTTTTAAAAGTGGCTACGCATGACATGAAATTAACAGATGAGAATGAGCAAAAATAGATGTCAGTCTTCATCTTGGCTTTTTTGGATGCACTAAAGGTTCCCTCTCCAGGAAATGATAGGTTATTTCTTTCAGGATCCTTAAAACCATGGAATACTGTAAGGCGTTTCTTCAAGTATGCGGAGCCCAGTGAGGTTTATATCTGCATTTAACAGATTGATAGGTAGATAGGCAGACAGATAAATTAATAGATATTCTGGTTTTCCTCCAGAAGCTTAAGACAGGCCAGAAAATTTATCCTCTACCTTTATTTGAGCTCATTCATTCATTCATTTATTCATAACCATTTTAAAATTCACATAAAACTTAATTCAGAGAAATAAGACAGTAAATAGCTCTAACCTTTTCTTGTTACAAGGTATCCCTCACCATTCATTTGTTACAAACGAGGAAAGGCTAAATCCAGTGTAATGATTAAAAGCTGCTTCCTAATACCCCCACTCATTCAGAACTTATTGGAGCCGTTTGAACCTTTATACACGAACCTTTCACTTCATGGATAAATGAAAGAATTAAAAAAATATTAGAAATCCTTGCATTAGTGTGTTGGAATCTGGCAGGCTTTGGAACCATTTTTTAAATCTTGTATATAAGTATTTTAAGTGAGTAAAAAGGAGTTAGAAGCTGCTGAGTATTTTAACGTGATTGAATTTTAAGATGGGGTTTTCTGCAAAGCAACAGTTGCGCCAATCTTCAAGGCTTGTCTTCTTTAGGAGAGATTATAGTGATTCAAAGTTGGCCTGTGGCACTGCTTCAGTTAAGAGCATAACCAGGAGGAATGAGAAATCTTTCTATACATACATTTCTATAAATGTATATATTTATAATCTTCTTTTTATATATTTCTATAAATCTTTCTATATATATTTGTATAAAAGCAAAATACCCCTCGCGCATCATCACAAAATCTCCAGAACTGTAAAGCCTACAAACTTGAAATTTGGCATTTATGTTCCTCTTGACTTCTAGGCGTTCACTAAGAAAGGATTTAGAGTATTTCCTATATTATAATTATAATTATAATCATAATTATTAGTTCAAAGTTATGTTAAGAAAATTATTAAAAACATTGGACGTGATGTAATCGTCCCAACAATCCTGTTTGTCATACATATTATGCAATAGAATACATATTTTATATACTTTATACAGTATTTTCCAATTCTAATCATCCGTTCTGCCAAACTTATTGTCTTTTGATTCTAGATCCTTCCTTTTTCCCCCACCATTGATAGAATTTATCCCATACTTTGTAGTATTTCTATTATTATTATTATTATTATTATTATTATTATTATTATTATTATTAACATGCTCTGATGCTAAGGAGTTCTACTCCCCCTCTCCACCTGAAAAGAAATCTGTTCCAAATGCAAAACACAAGCAGAGGAGTTTCAGTTTTAGTTTCACAAACTGAAGCAACTTTCAAGCAACTTTAGTACAGTTTGGCTAGTCTAGTGAAGAGGAGGATCAGGGGAGACAGGAGAGGGGCTGCCACAGAGAGGAGGAAGAGATGAAGCTATTTTCTAAAGCATCCAAAGGCCAGAGAAGGAATAATGGATAGAAACTGGACAAGGAGAGATTTAACCTGGAAATAAGGAGAAACTTTTTGACAGAACAATCAACCAAAGGAACAGAAGTTGCCCTAGGAAGTTGTGGGAGCTTCATCACTTGAGACTTTCAAGAAGAGATTGGACTGCCATTTGTCAGAAATGGTGTAGGGTCTCCCACTAGGGCGGGGGTTGGACTAGATGACCTATAAGGCCCCTTCCAACTTTGATTATCTGTACCTACAGAACAGTTGAGCTAAGCCATGCCCAGGCTCCTTGCTGTCTCCTTCACTTTCCAAAGAGCCCTCAACTCTCCGGATATTTATCTATCTATCTATCTATCTATCTATCTATCTATCTATCTATCTATCTATCTATCTA
>BLBF01000016.1:4518971-4530640 GCA_015471245.1 Laticauda colubrina
TTTATTTATTTATTTATTTATTTATTTATTTATTTATTTATTTATTTTTTTTTTTTTTTTTTTTTGCACAAAGTCCTGGAATATGATCTCCAAACTTCAGGTTCTTTGAGTCTTTATCCCTCGTAAACTGTAATATTCAACCAAAAGAGCAATCACAGCTTATATTCAGCAGCCAGCCTGCTAAACTGGGATAGGTTTGGAGGAGGAAATGAATTTCTTTTCTTTTCCCTCAGCTGCCAAATTTACTGTAGCAAAACATCAGAAGGCTAAAATAAATCTTTGTTTGGATAGTGGCATTAAAAGTTTGGGAAACAGCACTGGCTGAAAAATGAACAGAGCAGCAAAAAGTCTTGAGAAATGAAATGTAGCTGCTACTTTTCTAGTTTGAGAAGTTGGCTTCTTCAGAGATCTGTGCCAGAGGCTGATCTATTCCAATCAGCCCAGGTGGCTTCTCTGCAGAGTTGGCTTTGTTCTTGGGAACGACGTCTTGCAGCATCCAAATATGAAACGCATCCAACCGATCCAACTGAAGCAGGTAAGAGCAGCTTCGCTTCACAGAGAGCATCAGCTGAGTACAAGGAAACATTTAAATAACACTGAGATCCTGAAGAGAAAAAGTCACAGAAAGATGGGAAGTCCTACAAAACCGAAGACATAGTTGAGGGGAAAAAAATCCCACAAAGGGGTAAAATAGATCCATCCTCATAGAAAAATAGAGGTTTCTCAAATGGTGAAGAGACAAAGAGAAATGGAAGAAGGACTGGCTACCCATAGAAGTCTCCCAAAATTGTAGGAACCCTCTTCATAGGACGAAAGCCAGAGATGGGATGCTGCCGGTTTGCACCAGTTCAAGTGAACTGGTAGTTAAGATTCTGAGCAGTTCAGCGAACTGGCAAATCCCACCACTGGCTGCCCCACCCATCCCCCACTTATTTTTGGCTCATTTTCAGGCTGTTTTTAACCATTTTCAGGCTGGTTTTGGAGCCATAAACGGCGAGAAAAATGGCCTGAAAATGGCTCCAAAAACAGCCGGAAAACACCCAAAAACTGGCCCAAAACAGGCCCAAACACGGGCGAGGGCAGGGTCAAGCAGTGGTGGGATTAGCCCCAACTGGCTGAATCCTACCTCTGCTTTTGAGGTGACTGGCCAGGTCTCATGACCAACCGGCCACATGTCCCTTGCTAGATTTTAAGTTGTTCCAATCCCACCTCTGACTAAAGCTCAGAATGAGCTGAGAAGGAAAGGAGGGAGGGAGAGAGGGAAGGAAGGAAGGAGTAATTTAATTCAGGTCTCTATGGCAGGGTGGATACATCCTAGACCTAGACTACGAAAGATATAAACCCTGCAGAACTTGTGAGGTTTTAAAAACTGAAAGAAACAAATTCCCCCATCTTTGAAAAAGGAAAGAAGGAAGTCTCAGGAAACTACAAGACCTGTCAGCTTGATTATTAGACTGGATTCAAGTAGACTTTTAAACCTGTTTGTGAGCACAGAGATAGGCATGTGACAACTTATAGAACTCTGAGAAATTGTACCAAGCTAACATAGATCTTGGTAACCGTGTTTTATATCCTTACCCCTAAGCCTGGCAAACTCTTGCCAGCTCGCAACGCCTTTATGGATTTCTGAATTCTGCCACAATCAACTTACATGCAGATGGACTTTCTTCATCTTTGCACTCTGTTTTAGTTACATTATCTCTCTTTACACAGATAGCTTTTGAATCTTTTTTATGTTTTAAGTATGTCTGTGTATCTAAACTATATTTTGTACAGTTTCTGTTTCAGTTCCCTACTTCAAGGATATTTTTAAGGCACCTTGGAGTATCCTTTATCCTTATTTTCATCTAACAGCTTTCTCCCTCCTTTAGCATCTGTTCTTTTTTTTTTTCCCCATGGAGCCATTAATCTATTTCCATTTCATATTGTATTTCTTCAAACAATGACTTTCTGGGAATACCATTATCTGCTATTACAGCTAAGTGACTTTCAAAAGCTTCTTATGATTCAGAAGAGAGAGATGACCATTCAAAGAAAGGAAGGAAAAAAAGCTATTAGGTGAGAGTGCCTGAGCTACTTCTGCCGAGGATGAGAGGATCCTTACGGTTGAGGCCACCGACTCTGCTCTCTTTCTCTACCAGGTCCTTGGGCTGGTCCTGAGAGATACAGGAGAACTCCTGCAGAATAATTTTCTGGGAGATGGTTGCTCTTTGCAGTCACAGACGAAGGGGCACAGAATCCTTATCTGGTTCATGTTGCAGGTAGTCCTACACTTACAAACAGATGCTGCTGGTTTGGACCGGTTCAAGGGAACCTGTAGCTCCTATGATCAGCTGGCCTCTCCCACCTGGCCCCACCTTATCCTGTCCTTTATTTCCTGCCTTGTAGCTCATCTCAATCCTGCGGCACAGTTGATTCCACCCCACCCCACCCACTATTTTACTTACCATTGCTGACTTGTAAGATAAGCAGCTGAGCTGCCAAATGCCCCATTTTCTTTTTCTTTTTTTAAAGAAAATTTATTGATTTTTTTTTACATTTTTAAAAAAAGAAAAATTAATCATAACATCAACAGTGCTGTAACATTCACATTATACATATCTGTCTCTTGTGTATTTTACATTTATATACATTGTTATGCGATTATATATATATTTATCTGTCATCTACTTATTTTACCTTTCTTTTTTTTTCTATTTGTCTATTTTCCAGCCAATTATACCATATCTCCCAAATTTTGTAATATTCTGACTCTTCTTTGTCTTTTAGTTCTAGGGTCAATTTGTCCATTTCGGCACAGTCCAAGATTTTTTGAATTATCAATTCATCGGGGGGGGGGGTGTTATTGTGTTTCCAACATTGTGCATAAGATATTCTATCCGCCATTAATACATGCAATACCATATACTTAATCTTTTTATCATGTTTCTTTTTGAATATCCCCAGCATAAATAACTCTGATTCAAATTCTGTTTGTTCTTTGACAATTTCTTGTAACCATTGCCTTATTTTGGTCCAGTATTTTTGAGCTTCTGGACAAGACCACCACATATGATAGAAAGCAGGGGTGGGATTCAACCGGTGTTACTGCCAGTTTGGTGACTACGTTTTGCCACAACCTAAAACTCTTGGGCTCTAACTATTTCAACATTTTTGATTGGTGATTAAGATCAGGGGTCGCCATTTTGGACCTCGGGGACCACCAAACTCATAATTTTAAATCCCGCAGACCATTAATATGAATTTTGACTGATGGTGGCTTGTTGACGTTGGTGGGAAAGTCAGTCCCATATTCCAGAGCTGCAGGAGTCACGGGACTGGCCCTGTGGTCATCCCGGAGCAACTGCTCCTCCATCTAGGTGCACCGGCCTGCCACTGACTGGAGGAGCTGCTCCAGGATGATCAAAGGGCCAATCCTGTGATTACTGCAGCTCTGGAATATGGGACCAACTTTCCTACCAACGTCAGCAAGCCACCTCAGGGCAAAATCCCCCCACCCCCACCCTTGGTCTTACCTTCCAGTTCCAGCTCACTTTACTTGTCTCTACTCAAGGTTTGCATTTGGCTGAAGGGTGGGGGCCAGTGGGTGGGCAGACCAAGTTGGCGGCACAGCCTTGTGTTCCCGTGCAGCCTATATTAATTGCTTTGGGGGGGACATTTCTCTGCAGACCACCAAAATTTTCTCGCAGACCACAGTGGTCCCCAGCCCACCGGTTGGCGACCACTGATTCAGTTGAAGAGTTTCATTTGACCATCCCTTTCCAGGAAGCAGAAAGGCCTAACTAGCAAGTTTCAAAACTAGAGATTTTGGAGAAGGAGGTCGCTTTATGATCTGACCATTATTTTCTAGTTCTAACAGGATGAATCTGCAGCTATAAAGTCCATACAAGACCCTTGTACTATTATCACAGAGCCTCCTCTTATTTTCCCAAATTCAGAAGGGGAAAGCTGCCGGGCCTTCCTACTAGCCAGCCAGTTTTACAAGAGTTAATATATGAGGAACATAAAATCAGTCAGGTTGGGCATGGCTTCATTCTGCTTGAATAGATGTTGAGCTAGCTCTGATTTCATTCTAGAATGTCTGGTTAGCACAAATTCCCATCAGCTTTAGATTTAGGACTATGGAAGCTGACATGGGTGTGAGCAGAGCCTCCAGGATGGGTTGCTGTTCTGCATCATCTCAGCCCCTCTTGGGGGCCATCCAATGAACTTGATCTTTTTTCTTTCTTTTTCCTGTTGCTAACTAAATATCTGGCAGCCCTACAACAACTCCAAGGGATATTTATTTCCTTCTAAGAAATTTCATTGTCTTTGCGGGTGGGGGTATATACTTTAAAAAGGGAGGGTGTGTGTGGATACTTGTTGACATTTTCTTCCATTCTGAATTGCATGTCTACAGTATGAATGAAAGTTTATTTCCTTTATTTATGGTGCTGAAGAGTAGTACACTTTTTTTTTCCTTTTTCTTTTTGCACATAGCAAGATTCAATTTTTTAAAAACTTCTTTTCCTACTGGCTTGCTTCTACAAAAAGATGTGTTTCAAAAAGTGTAAACCAAAAGGTGTAATGGGTTTTTGTTTTTTTTTGTTCTTCCAACAGATGGAAAAATAATTAGATTAGATCCAGAGATCTCCCATTAGAATTCTCCCGCTTGCTGAAGAGGGTGGGAAAGTGATTCTCTCTTTAAAAAACCCACTCCCGGTTCCTCCTCCTGTTTGCATTTCTTAAAAGTCTGTTTTGAAGAGATGGGGGGAGGAGAGAGGGAAGAGCACTCAGAACAGCAGGAGTCTTGAGGGTTCAGAGATTGGTGTGCGTGTGTGCATACATTGGATTCCCACTCCCAGCCACTGAGGAGGGTCCGTAGAATTGCAGCCATCTCTACCAATGCAAGAATTCTTCTTGGTTCCAGGCGATTGTCAACATTCCAAAATAAGCTTTTGATCAGGATTTACCTAGCATGGAAACCAAAGCAAAATAAAATCATATTCTGGAGGAATGTGAAAAGTATGCTCAATTGCAGAAAACGCTTAATGTTCTATCCCAGAGGTTTCCAAACTTGGCATCTTTAAGACTTGTGAACTTCAACTCCCACAACTTGAGAGATACAGGAGAATTCCTGGAGTTATGCTGGCTGAGAAATTCTGGGAGTTGAAGTCCACAGGTCTTAAAGTTGCCAAGTTTGGGGACCCCTGTTTTATCCCGTTGAATCTGAGAGGGTGTTCTGACCCACACCCCTTTCCAACAAATCAAACACAATCCAAAAGGAACAGAAACCATGTAATGCTTTAAAAAAATAATTAGCTGTGATAAGCACAAGCCTTGCCAAACTGCAAGCCTTGTCAAAAGATAACAGACAAGAAATAATTTGCAAAATAAGAATCTTCAAATACAAACTCAGGATACTGGAATGTCCACGAGGCTGGAGTTTCAAAATGTCTTTGCTTCCTGCAAAGAACGTTCATTTCACAGCTGGCTTTTATCTTCTTGAAGGAGGGGCCAATTACCTTGTAGCCTTACTCCTGAGTCACCCATGCTCTTGTCATTGCTCTTTCCTCCGAGCAATCCTGCGTGCACGTGCACATAGCACAGGCTTCTCGGGAACCTCCTCATCACTGCTGCCAGCCCCCACAATCTCTGAAGGCAGCAATCCATGCCCTAATGGTCCTGGCCCCTCATCTGAGTCCTTGCTCTCCTCAGCAGTCCGCACCTGCTGCTGGCTAACCACAACAGAGGGGGAGAAGGAACTCCAGACCAATTTTTTTATTCTACCATGCAATAAATGTTGATGGTCAAGTGACGTGATGGGTTTAATGCTATGCACCATATCCCTTGCAGAAAAAAAAAAAAAAAGTGCAGCCTTTTCTTGACCCATAGGAGTTACCAGTTAAGTAAGAAGTTGATGGTTAACAAGCTTTAAAAAAGAGGAAAGAAACCAAGAAGCTCCTTGCTTCTGCCTTCCTATAGAAGGAAATAAAAGAGGAATTGGTTCCCTGCAGCTGATTCCAAACATAGAACAGGTAGAAAAACAAATCCAGTATTTTTAGTTTATTTGACTATTGGGCTTCATTTCCTGTTAGTTTATTGAATACTTGTCTTTAAATGTTAAAACATTTGAAAGCTTCCTTTCTTCCACCTTATTAGTAAAGGTAAAAATTCCCCTCGCACATATGTGCTAGTTGTTTCTGGCTCTAAGAGGCAGTGCTTATCTCTGTTACAAAGCTGAAGAGCCAGCGCTGTCTGAAGACGTCTCCGTGGTCATGTGGCCGGCATGACTCCGAAGGCACATGGAACTCTGTTACTTTCCCACCAAAGGGGTCCCTATTTTTACACTTGCATTTTTATATGCTTTCGAACTGCTAGGTTGGCAGAAGCTGGGACAAGGAACAGGAGCTCACTCCATTACGCAGCGCTGGGGATTCAAACTCCCGAACTGCCGACCTTTCTGATCGACAAGCTCAGCATCTTAGCCACTGAGCCACCACGTCCCACCCTTTTACCTTCCTGGTAAATAAATTCTACCCTTCTTATGTATTCAAATTGTCACACATTTTCCCCCTATAATACAATAAACAGCTTTATGAACTGGGGATATCACATTGTCCCCCCCATCCCCGGAATTTAATTTATTCAGTTCTAGACTTTCTCCTTCTTTTGTTCTTGGGCTCTCTTAGCAGTTCTCTCTTACTTGAGAATGGCTATTCCAATCCCTTGCAGAAAGTTGTTTTATTTTTTTATATACATTTTTGTTAAGAATTTTAATAATGATAGTAAAATGTAATACAAACTAAAAAAGAAAAGAGAATGGAAAGGAGTAAAAAGTACAAGGAAATAGATAAAAGAAAATAAAAGAAGTATATAAAGACGTTACTTCCAACTGTCATCACAAATATAAAAAGGTTTTCACCCTCTCAGTTACAAACATTTATTTCTTGATTCCATATCCCATCTGTTATTTACTGTACAAACAAATCGATAAAACATTGCCTTTTCAGTCCTCCTATCAGCAGAAAGTTTAAAAAGTATAGCATATCTCATCTTAAGCTTAAATAAAATAACTTTTTAACTTTGATCAAACAAACAGATTTACATCCTTTCCTTTTGACAGTCTTAATTTTCACTTCATTCAAATATTGTTGTAAACCTTCAACAAGGATTTACAAGCCTCTTTTTGAGATCCAGTAGGAAAAAAATATCTACATCATTCGCTTGGTTTGTCATTTGTATTTCCTTATTAATTTTAAAATCTTAGCCAGTTCATTTTTTTAGACCCATGAAACATCCTTTTCTAAGTCATTCCCTTGGCTTGCCAGCTATAAATCCACTTTCAATACCATCTCTAGCTTGTCAGATAAAAATTGTTCTGTACCTGACATTTCTTCAATAGCATCTTTTGGATGTAGTTTATCCTTAGGAGCATCTATGAATTGAAGCATTGTTGACATTGCTGATAGTGTGGCTTTAATTTTATGATTTCATTTTTCAAAAGTCTCCTTCTGTATTTTATGGTCATACGGTTTTGCTCCATTTTACAGGCCTATATGTATTGACTGTACCTAAAATCTTTAGTCCCCTCTAGTGCCCAGTTTTTAAAATCATTAGTTTTAGAAATGACAAACCGATTGGCTCTTCAGAATCACTCTCTGGACAAAAAGAGGACTTGGAATCACCCATCATTGACTTCAGAAGGATGAGAGATGTACATTTACCATTGTACATAAATGGTGAGGAGGTGGAGAGGATTGTTAGTTTTAAATTTCTGGGCACTTATATCTCAGAGGATCTCTCATGGACTATAAATGCTAACGTGCTTGTAAAGAAGACACAGAAGAGGCCGTACTTCCTGAGAATGCTCAGGAAGATCAATCTGTCTCAGCATCCACTTCTGTCCTACTACCGCAGCACCATTGAGAGTGTCCTGACATACGGCACCCTTGCATGGGATGGGAGCAGTCCATGCTGTAGCGGGCAAAACTCTACAGAGAATCATTAAAACTGCCCAGAATATCATTGGCCTCCAGCTCCAGCTACCAGCCCTGGATGACATCTTCGCATCTCGCTGTTTGAGGAAGTCGTGCAACAAGACTCTTCCCATCCTGCTTACAATCTTTATGAACTGTTGCCTTCTGGCAGAAGATACAGAACAATTAAAATTCGGACCACACGTTTTCTCCAATAGTTTTTATCCCAGAGCTATAATTGCAATTAACAATGAACTTAAGGACCACCATCAGTGAGCTGTTGGACAGTGTTGCTTGGTCTGTTGTGTGGATGCTTGTGTATTTTTAGGAGGCGGGGAATTTTGGTGGGTGGGGGGGTGTTTGGGGATTGTCATGTGTGTGTGCATGTTGAGTCTGGTCTCTGGGTGTTCTGTGAATTTCGTTGTATGTATACTGTGTATATACGTACAATGACAATAAGGAATTCAATTCAATTCAATAAGTGCTCCAGTCATTGTTCCATGCAAGGAGACCACAGCGGTCTCTGAAAAGTTTAGAGTTCTGGGAAATGAGCTCTGCCATCTCTCCCTAAACTAGAGTCATTGCCTTTATGGGTCCATATACTTCGTTTCTTAATCCCTTTTGGAAATTACTTCTTAACTGTTTTTCAAATATTAGGAATCTTCAGAATAGCAGCTTTTACTGCATAAGGTATACATAGCTGGCTGAGGAATTCTGGGAGTTGAAGTCCACAAGTGTTAAAGTTGCCAAGTTTGGAGACCTCTGTACTAAGGGAACTAGAGAATATGATCACAAAAACAGTTCTGGTCCTCTCTGTGAACTCTTGAAGAAGAGCTGAGATCTCAGGAAAGCAGTGAGTAGCAACAGTCATATCTTCAGAAGGAAGAGAAACCTTCTGAGCTGATCATCTTATTTCCTTCAAATAGATTATCAAGCTGCATGTGTGTGAATACTTTGGGTAGTCACGCTACAATCAACAGCAACCAGCACGAGCTCATTGCAAATAAATCATGCCAAACTACAGTAATTAATGAAATACACCAATGTGCAGAAATGATTAGATTAACCATGCTATTAAAAAATAAGGAGGAAGGAGATTTCTATATAATATGGAATATATGGTACAAATCGTTGAGTAAAAAGGAAGTGAAGATGTTTAGTGAAAATGACTAAAGAAATTCGAAAAAAAAATAGGAAAAAGGACGAATGTGTATATAGATACGTATAGATGCAAAGTTATATAAATAGTGTAATAAAATATAAGTAAGGATTAGTAAATGAATTTAATTGACACTATTGGATAGGTACGCTGTTACGACAACACTGCAAAATGTGAGAATATGTTTTTCTTCTTTAAATTTTTTTTTGAAATTTTGAATGAACAAATATTTTTAAAAAATCATGCCAGACAAAATTTTATTCCTTAGCCAATGATGTTATTAGCTTAGTCAATCAGGGGAATGTCATAGACATCGTACAGCCACACCAAAGCCAAGAGAAGGAAGAGAGAAACAGATATATAAAGCCAGGAAACTCAATCTAGGATACTGGTAGGGGTCCACTTAGGTAGCCAATCCTTCAATTTCAGCCCAGCCAGATATCCGAGGCAAATTGAAATATCTAAATATAGATGAGTTATGATGCTAGCATAATTTAATATTTTACCTACCGCTGTTTTGGAACATGAGTATAACTCCTAATAACAAATGAATCTGCCTATGTGGAATGGGTCATGTAAAGACCGATGTTCACTTTTCCCCTTTCAAAGAGATATTTCTGTGTGCCGCTTAACAGCGGTGTTAGTAAATTGGGCAGGACACCCAGGTTTCATTTTAATCTTTGGAATCTGCTGTCTGGAAGAAGTGATATAGTCTCTCTGAATGTTTCTGATATCATAAGAGAATAACTGCTTAATGGTCTGTGACCATATGGAATATGTACCCTGCTATTTCATACTGATTAGGCATCGCTATTATTAAATATTGCAAATTATATATTATTTTTGATGCCCTAATATAAATATTGGTTTTAACGCACCTATTGAACAGGTTTTGTTTTCACTTTTATAGGTTAATAGGCCTCACTGGTTTAATTATTTTGATTCACTTTATAGATTTTAGGTTCATAATATTAACTTATATTTTATTCATACTTGTATGTGTATTCTATTAAATTTTTACTGTTCTTTAACTTGTTGTACGCTTATCATGTCTGACATGCAAGCTGTCAGCTAGTGAGCAAGGCATAGTTCACGTTTGCTTAGAGACTTCAGACTGACGATGGATGAGCATCTGTCCGAGATGCTCCTGTAGAACTTTTCTGGGAGTTGCAGAAGACTATAAGTTGACAACATTAAGACTTGTGGACTTCAACTCCCAGAATTCTCCAGCCAGCACCCTTGGCTGGAAAATTCTGGGAGTTGAAGTCCACACCTTCTAAAGTTAAATACTGCATTCAGTTTTGGTTGCCACGATGTAAAAAAGATGTGGAGACCCTAGAAGAAGTGCAGAGAAGAGCAACCAAGATGATTAGGGTACTGGAGGCTAAAGCATATGAAACAATGGTTGTAGGAATTGGGTATGTCTAGTTCAAGGGTCTTCAAACTTGGCAAGTTTAAGACTTGTGGACTTCAATCCCCATAATGCCTGAGCTAACATGACTGGAGGAGGAATTCTGGGAGTTGAAGTCCACAAGTCTTCAAGCTGTCAAGTTTGAAGACCCCCTGGTTTAATGAAAAGAAGGACTAGGGGAGACATGATAACAGTGTTCCGATATCTCAGGGGCTGCCCCAAAGAAGAGGGAGTCAAGCTATTCTCCAAAGCACCCACAAAGAAGCAATGGGTAGAAACTAACCAAGCAGAGAAGCAACTTAGAACCAAGGAGAAATTTCCTGACACTGAGAACAATGAATCAGTGGAACAACTTGCATCTAGAAGTTATAAATGCTACAACCTTGGAAGTTTTTAAGAAGATGTTGGATAACCATTTGTCTGAACTGGTGTAGGGTTTCCTGTCTAAGTAGGGGGTTGGACTAGAAGACCTCCAAGGTCCCTTCCAACTCTTCTATTCCTATTCCTTATTCTATTCTATTCTCATATTCTATTCTACTCTATTCTATTCTATTTTCATATTCTATTCTATTCTATTCTCATATTCTATTCTATTCTCATATTCTATTCTATTCTACTCTACTCTATTCTCATATTCTATTCTATTCGACTCGACTCGACTCGACTCGACTCGACTCGACTCGACTCGACTCTATTCTATTTTCATATTCTATTCGACTCAACTCGACTTGATTCTATTCTATTCTTTTCTATTCTCATATTCTATTCTATTCTATTCTACTCTACTCTATTCTCATATTCTATTCTATTCTATTCTATTCGACTCGACTCTATTCTATTCTATTCTATTCTATTGTATTCTATTTTCATATTCTATTCGACTCAACTCGACTTGATTCTGTTCTATTCTTTTCTATTCTCATATTCTATTCTATTCTCATATTCTATTCTATTCTATTCTATTCTACTCTATTCTATTCTATTCTCATATTCTATTCTACTCTATTCTATTCTCACATTCTATTCTATTCTATTCTATTCTACTCTATTCTATTCTATTCTATTCTATTCTATTTAAATTCATTCCCTATATCATTCTATTCTATTCTATTCTATTCTATTCTATTCTATTCTATTCTAT
>BLBF01000016.1:4533114-4555880 GCA_015471245.1 Laticauda colubrina
GTTCTCAAGGACAGTCTTGCATAGAATCTATTATAGGTAGTCCTTGACTTTGATAGTCCTTGACTTAACCAATTTCTGTGGCTAAGCAAGGCAATAAAATGAGTTTTGCCCATTTATGACTTGTCACACCACGGTTGTTAAGAGAATCATTCCGTCACTAAGCAGGTCTTGCTTCCCCACTGACTTTTGCTTGTAAAAGGTCACGAAAGATGACCCCATGACCCTGGGACATTGCAACCGTCGTAAGTACATGCCTGCTGCCAAGCACCCAAATTTGGATCATGGGGCCATGGGGGGGGGGGGTGCTGCAACAATCAATAGGGGTGTAAAAAACAGTCACAAATCACTTTTCCCAGGGCCATTATAACTTCAGTCGCTTAAAAGTTTGGTTGTAAGTCAAGGACTACCTGTATTGCAATAATTAAAATAGCAATAACAGATGTGTGTGAATCATAAGGCAACCCATCTCTGTACAAAATCAGATGTAGCTGGTTTGCCAGACCAAACCGGCAGAAAGCATTCCTCACCTGTTGTGGTTCGCCGGCAGCCGATGCAGATGGCAGCGGAATCGGATAGTGGGAAAGAACGGGAACCAATCTGGGAGTCTGGGGAGGACTCGGATGAGGGTCCTGCATCCAATGCAAAGATGGGGCCAGGACCATCTGGGAGTGGGGTGCTGCCTTTGGAGTCTGGCAGCAGTGAGGCAGAGGAACAAGGGAAGCCTGTTCCCAGTGCTCATGTGCACAGAGCTGCCAGATGGCAAGAGCAGCGACTTGGGAGTAAGGCTTGGAGGTGATTGCCCCTCCCCTAAGGGATAAAGGACAGGCAAAGGTAGAGAAACCTTTGCAGGAAGCAACTTTGTTTGCTTTGTTCGGATTAAACCTTGAAGCTCTGGGTGGACTTTGTACTTCGGTTGGGTTTTTTTGCCGTTAATTTGACATTTTAGTTGTTGGCAGCAATTCAAAGGAGATAAAGGTGGGTGCTTATCTCGAGAGACTGAGATTCATTACGGGCTGGGAATGAACATAATTCATAATTCATAAGCGTTGAAATAAAATGAGAGTTGTTTGGACTAAGCATGTGTTTAATTACAGCGTCAGGAAGCCTTGGTCAGAGCATCACCTTGGATATCAAGTGGGCCTCTAGTACCCCAGTTTGCAAGCCAATTCCTTCAGAGAAAATTGGGCCTAGATTGCAGTGCTCTTTTTTGGGGATTTTGGCTTGTTAGCCCTGATCTGGTCTAAGTAACCCTCACCCCACCCCGTCCTGAGTTATGGAGAAACAGAACTGATCATCGTCAAATCCCGAGAGGACCATTTCCTCAAGCTTCGTAAAGAATGACATACATTATTCTTCATATAGATTAACACATGAAACTGAGTAAGGAGAGATTCATCCTGGAAATAAGGAGAAATTTTCTGACAATGGAAACAACCAACCCATGGAACAGAAGTTGCCTTAGGGATTATTGCCTTGTGGGAGCTTCATCACTGGAGACTTTCAAGAAGAGACTGGACTGCCATCTGTCAGAAATGGTGTAGGGTCTCCTGCTTAGGCAAGAGGTTGGACTAGATGACCTACAAGGTTCCTTCCAACTCTATTAATCTGTAATATGGATAGCCTATGGGGGATGGCATTTGAGGGAGATATCTCTGTAAGTTGCCAGAGAAAAACCAAGATATAAATACAAAGAAGGTATTTGATAGCGGTCTTCCAATATTTGAGGGGCTGCCACAGAGAGGAAGGGGGTCAAGCTATTTTCCAAAGCACCTGAAGGCCAGACAAGGAATAATGGATGGAAACTGAACAAGGAGAGATTCAACCTGGAAATAAGGAGGAACTTTCTGACAGGGAGAACAAGCAACCAATGGAACAGGAAGTTGCCTTCAAAAGTTGTGGGAGCTTCATCCCTGGAAGCTTTCAAGATGAGACTGGACTGCCATTTGTCAGAAATTGGGTAGGGTCTCCTGCTTGGGCAGGGGAGTTGGATTGGATGACCTACGAGGTCTCTTCCAACTCTGTTAATCTGTTACAAAAGAAGGTATTTATCATAAAGGAATTCTTCCAAGCGTGTTTAGTGTATTATTGGGGGGTTTTGAGGCACCTTTTTAATATATTGCATAGCTCAAGGTGGTGAACATACCTAATGTACTTCCTGCCTTCTATTTTTTTATTTCCTATTCAATTTCCTAAGTTTGAGCCCTGCTGCAACCACTCTTTCCTATGTAAATATGAGAGATAAATTGAATCAATAATAATTTTTAGCCACTGCGTTTACAGTGCAGATTTTTGCCCATCCATAATAACTTTGCCATCGTTTCAAATTCAAAGAAATTAGACCACAATTGTAAGTGGCATGAAATCAAAGAAAGAAAGAAAGAATTGATGGTTGTCGGTGGGTAAAAATCAGTTTGTTTCCAAGATACGAGCTTGATTAATCATCATTGCCTTTTCACAGGTTTTAATTTTTCAATCAAATGTAGATTGTTTGGGGTTGGTCCTTGTGTTGCCGTGTTAATTCCTGTAATAGTTGGGGTGATAAATGATTATGGTAGAGACTTCTTTTAATGCCATGTAAATAGAACCATCAATTTCCTCCTTTAATTTTGCTTCTGACATTCTAATTTGTTAGCATTTTTCATTCGTGCCGTGCCTGAAGCGACTTTGTTTTAACATGGTATATTGCGGAAATAAATTTGCATTAAATGTCATTTTATCATCTTGACTGCCTCATATTCTGCACCTTTCCTCTATATCTAGGAAGAATTAATAAATTACATGTTGTTACACTTATAAAATCATGTAACGATATTAACATATTAGGAGAGTACTTAACAAAAATAAATAAATTAATTACCGAATGTATTTTTGCTTTAACTCTAGGACAACGTTGTGATTTCACTTAGCAGAAATTATAAAGTGCATGAACATGCTTACTTAACTTTAAACTTGAATATATCATTGCATTTTTCTCTGAATGACTTTTTATGGAAATAAATATCAGTTGCATCTTCATGAAGGACCCAGAAATTAATATAGGTTAAATATAGGCAATCAACCCTATACCTTGCACGTCCCCCGTGTCCATTTTTTCTAGGGCCTCCTTAGAATAACGAACCATGCGTTTAGCCCGTCCATTTGAAGCCGGATGAGCCGGTGCTGTCAGGGCATGTCGGATGCCCTGTGCGGCCAAGTATTGCTCGAAAGCTAAAGCGGTAAACTGGGGCCCATTGTCCGAGACTATTACATCAGGCAGCCCATGCGTGACAAAAAGTCTCTTTAACTGTTTCATGACTGCCTTGGTAGTAGTGGACGCCATAAGGATAACCTCTAACCAGTTCGAGTAGGCATCCATGATTACAAAATAAGTGTTCCCTTTTGTTGGCCCAGCAAAGTCAATATGCAGTCTCGACCATGGGCCTCTGGAAGTTTCCCATTCCATGACTGGTGTCAGTGGTGAGATAGGCCTTGATTTTTGGCACTCATGGCATGTTGCCACCCATTGTTCAATGTCCTTGTCCAGCCCTGGCCACCAGACGTAAATCCTGGCCAGGGCTTTCATTTTGACTATGCCCAGGTGTCCTTCGTGCAACATGCACAACACTTCTTCCTGTAACTTTTCTGGGATTACCACCCTGTCCCCCCACAGTATACAGCCTTTTTCAATAGACAGTTCAGTCTGTCGGGTGCGAAAAGGTTTAAAAGTCTCACCTCTGTTCTCATCTGGCCAGCCCTTACCTACCCAATGCAGGATTCGAGCTGTCAGCGGGTGTTTCGCGGTAGCTTTAGCGACGTCTGCTGTGGTTAGTGGCAGATTCAGCCAGGACTCGATTTGGAGAGTGGAGACGTGGGAGCTGGGTCGTCTTCCATGTTGGGCAGCGGGGAACGGCTCAAGGCATCCTCATGGGTGATGGTCTTTCCTGGGCGATGGAGGAGCGTGTAGTTGTAGGCAGCGAGGAATTCAGACCACCTCATCATTCTTGGTGATAGAATGTTCGGGGTTGGTTTGTTTCCTGCTAGGATCCCTAGCAGGGGTTTGTGGTCAGTGATAATCTAAAATGTCCTACATATAGGTATTCGTGGAATCTTTTGATGCCGGTTATGATTGTGAGGGCTTCTCGGTCGAGTTGGCTATAGTTCCTTTCCAATTTTGACAGTGTTTTGGAATAGAAGGCAATCGGTGCCTCTCTGCCATCTGGTAGTTTGTGGCTCAGGATGGTGCCAATTCCAAAAGGTGATGCATCACAGGTGACCGTCAAAGGCAGGGTATTGCTGTACTGAATCAAAACGGTGTTAGAAGTTAATAAGTCCTTGATGTTCTGGAATGCTGCTTGTTCCCGGTGGCCCCATTTCCATATAGTTCTTTTTATCTAACAATCGATGTAAAGGTTCTGCTACGGTCGCTTTTTGGGGCAGGAAGACATTGTAGAAATTAATGAGACCTAAGAAAGCTTGTAAGTTAGTTTTGTTCTTAGGTCTGGGTGCGTCTTTTATCACCTTTATTTTCTTTTCAGTGGGGTGTATCTCTTGCTCATCCATTAGGTAGCCTAAAAATTCAACCTGGTCAGTGGCTAGTTTACATTTTTCTCCCTTCACTTTAAGCCCTGTTTCTTTGAATCTTCACAAAACCTCTTTTAGTCTATGTTCTGATTGGTTTGCATTTTTTGCTGATACTAATACATCATCAAAATAGGGGACGACTCCTTTGATTCCATTTAGAAGGTGCTCCATGAGGCTTTTGAAAATGCCCAGGGAAACGCTAACTCCAAATTGAAGTCATTTGCACTTGAATGCCCCTCAGTGCGTGACTATAGTCTGTGCCTCTGTGGTTTCGGGGTCAACTGGTAGCTGTTGATATGCTTGTGTGAGATCAAGTTTCGCAAAAAAATTTCCTCCCCCTAGTGAGTGCAATAAGTGTTGCACTACCCGTACTGGGTATGCACTTTGTTGGAGCGCATGATTTAGGGTTGCCTTATAGTTTCCACAGATGTGCACTGACCCATCTGGTTTGACAGGAGTCACGATGGGTGTTTCCCACCTGGCATGGTCGATTGGCTCTGACACCCCTTGTGCGATAAGTTTGTTAAGCTGTTCGTCTATTTTTGGTTTTAAGACAAAGGGAACGCGTCTGGCTTTGAGCCTGATGGGAGCTATCTTTGGGTCTAGGCTGAATGATATTGGGTCACCTTGTACTTGCCTAGGGTCCCATCAAAGACATCCCGGAACTCTTGCAGCAGGCTCTCTTCCCAGTTTACCACAACGATGCTGTTGATCCCGGTTACTTCGATTCCCAGAGGCGCGAACCATTCGATTTCCAGCAAGCTAGGGTGATCACGGTCAGCACTTCAGCATGGTTTTTAAATTCTACTAGGAAATGTCCAAGGCCCACTACTGGGATTCGGTTTCCCTGGTCGTCCTTTAGTATCAATTTTTGTTGTTCCAGTTCTCTTTGCTTGATGTCTGGTATCAGGCTTCTGATAGTGTTCTAAGATACCATTGACAGGTATGATCCGGAGTCTACTTCCATCTCACAGGGCTTTCCTTCGATTTTTACATTTATCCAGACCTTTTTTGCGTTTGCTGCCCTGGCATTTCCAATGGTTATTATTTGGTGTGTTTCTTCTCTGTTGCTCGTTCGCTGGTTCCTGCTCTCTCGGCTCCATCTGCTTCCGGCTTGTCTCTTGGTTTCTGGGAGGGGTGCTGCTGCGTCTTTTTGGACTATAGCTCTTTTTGTTTCGGCAGACCCTTGCGACTTGCCCCCTTTTTTCACAAGCTCTACAGATGGCATTTAGGAACCTGCATTCTGAGCGCAGGTGATTTCCTCCGCATCTAGCACACTGGAATTCTCTCCTGCTTCTTTTTTCCCGCCATTTTCTTTCCGACTGAAGCCTATGTATAACTTCATTGTCGTCATCAGTGTCGCTCGGGGAGTCGAGTTCTTCATGGTGGACAGTCGCTGTGGGCTGTTTCTTGCTTCCTTCTGCCCTCTTTTCTCTGGGTTGATTCGGCAGATCTGGAATTGAGTTCATCTGGCGCATAGTGGCTGTGGATTTCTTGGCTGCTTCAGCGGCGGTGGCTTCTGTGATGGCCTCAGCCACTGTGATATTCGGTCTGTTTAGCAGCTTGCTTTGCCATCTGCTTAACGTCTCTCGGTTTAGCTAGCGCCTTGGCCATTTTAAAAACGACTGGCCCACAGTGTGTGAGGACCTCTTCCTCTGGTCAGTTATCTCCTGTAGCTTGTTGCTTTCTAAGAACATCAGAAAGCGATCAATGTACGACTCCCAATCTTCCTCGGCTGGGTTGAACGGTGCGGGTGGTGCATTGTTACCGGCCATCTCTGTCGCTCGGTTCTGGTTGCCGCATGCTTCGGTTTCACTCTTCTTGGACAATCCCATCCTCATCACCAGTGTTCCGTCTGGAAATAAGGTGCGCGAGACCGAGTTCTAAACAAACAACTCTTTATTCAAACAGCATAGTGACTTGTAATGGAACCTTTGCCCAAGTCGCAGCAGCCCTTCTTATAGTGGCTTGCTCGCGGCTTGTGGCCAATGACAGTTGTTTAAGTGTTCCCGCCGTCAGGCGGGCCAATCGGAATGGCGCTTAAGTAACCAATCGGAGAACGGCCTTTTTGGCCAATTAGTTTAAGGTATTTGGAGTCTACCAAGTTCTATACACAACAGCTTGGTTCAAGGAAAAACAAACAAGACTGCAGAAAAAGCCCTTAAGAAGCTGATGTAAGAATAAACTATGAAATGCATGTGTGAAATGACTTGAATTAGGAGTGATATCCCAATATTGTGACAAGCCAAGTTAGCCAGCAAGTCTTAATTTTGATTGTTGGGTGTCTTGCTTAGTTCTTCCTCCAAAAAAAATCATAAATGAAAAAATAATAGAATTGTTAAACTGTATCTCATCCCAAACATTGCAAAATTGTGTTTGTTGGCTTTGTTTTGGTTTCTGAATATAATTGCCCATGATTTGGAACAATCAAAAAGCAAAGGTAGTTTGCGTGGTGTGTCACGGACTGACTTCCTTTTGGCTCGAATGATCTGCCATGTGTACTTCCTTCATGATCTTGGAAAGGGGAAATATAGCTTGTTGCCAACTCTGCATTTGGGGTGTTAGAGGAGGGCCACCTCTTTTAGGCTCAATAAAAAGCAGTCCATGTGACTTTGCCCAAATCTAAGTGGCTTTGATCATGCACACCTTGAAGGAAAACGCAATTGAGGGAGTTCATAGTTCATCATAGTCCATAAATTTTAATTTAAAACTTTGCCACCTGGTTCAAACCATGTTATATATAATAAGTTGAGATAGCGTATGCTTGCAGTTCGGAATTTTATCGAACAGATAAGGAAAATCCCTTCTGATATGTTGTTATCATTCAGATGTCATAGTGTAAAATTTAACAAAAAAAAACTTGCAAATGAGATGGAAAAGATCTTCAAAATAAACATAAGCCACACTGGATTTATCTCAAGTAGCTAGTATGTGTTCATATAATGCTGGTTTTTTTCTCTATTATATCTAATCTTCTGTAGGGATCCTGTATCAGAACTGCAAACATCTGAATGAACGCAATTTCTTTGTTGCCATCAAGTGGTTGTCTGGATTTATACAATCCAGATATGGTAGACCAAATAGTTAAACACATTCATCTTCTTGACATATATAATTGTCCAGGAATGCTGCCCAGGGTCATTTTGAACAGTGACATTGACAGCATATAAATTTAATGTCAATAAAATAATATAAAACAACTGTACAGATTCTCAACTATCTTAGTTTAAGGAAACAAGGATTCAGAAAGTCTCAGTGCTCAGAGGAGTCCACGGTTTGTTGAGTTCAGAAATCTGAATTAAAGTATCCCAGATACTTTCTAGTTTCTGCCTGGATCTATCCAATGAAGAGGGAAGTCTAAATAAACTCTTTGGTTCCACTGCTCTTACTATTAGAAGATTTTCCCTCCCACTCATCTGGAACCGGCTGTTCTATAACTTGTCTCCTGTTCTTTGTCCAGTAGTTGAGTCAGCAAGTCATTTTGCCAGTTTTGAAACTCTGTCACATTTTGCCAGATATTTGTTATGGATCAAGTGCCATCCCAAGATAATTTTCACAAAAAATCAGTGGCTAAACCAGGGATCCTCTATCTTATACCCGTATTTTAAAATAATCTTGTCTTAAATTTAATTCTGCTATGTTAGGTCATTTCTGTAACCTATCAAGTTCATTAAGAATTTTGTTTCTGCCTTTTAGGGAATTAGCTGTTCTGCCCTTTATCATCTTTATTAAAAAAAAAAAAAAAATCTTATATAGTGTCCAGAGGTGGTTAGTTCTGCATTTGTTTCCAGAACCTATATTGGGGTTCTCTTTAAGGTTGTTGTTGTTAGTTGCGAAGTTGTGTCCAACCCATGGACAAGATTCCTCCGGGTCTTCCTGTCCTCTATGATCTTCTGGCGTCCATTTAAGCGCACGGCGACTGCTTCTGTGACTCCATCCAACCACCCCATTCTCTGCCGTCTCCTTCTTCTTCTATTGCCCTCAATCTTTAGGCTCTTCTCGAGGGAGTCCTTCCTCCTCATGAGGTGGCCAAAGTCTTTGAGTTTCATCTTCAGGATCTGGCTTTCTAAAGAGCAGTCAGGTTTGATCTCCTCAGGACTGACCAGTTGGATGGCCTTGCAGTCCAAGGGACTCGCAGGAGTCTCCTCCAGCACCAGAGTTCAAAGACCTCCATTCTTTGACGCTCAGCCTTCTTTATGGTCCAACTTTCACAGCCCTACATTGCAACTGGGAAAACCTTTTTTTTAAAGGTTTAAAAAAAAGCTCTGGTAAATGAGGTTGAGCGTGTTTCATCCATCCTTCCCAGTCTTTGGGAGATGGAGCCCATCACATAGAAGTGCCTTGATCTGGAAAATACAGATCATTTCTCCCCAAAACCAAGTCTCATACCAGCCCCTGTTTTGGCCAATCATAGAATTTCTTTAGATGCTGCAAATCCTGCTCATTGGTACTGAGAAAGGAGAATGATTGTAGCTCGGGGTTGAAATGAGGGGTCCTTGGTGCTTTCTCAGCATGGCAATTTTCTTGCAGGCACATGCCAGTCACATGACCACGGACACATCTTCGGACAGCGCTGGCTCTTTGGCTCTGTAACGGAGATGAGCACCGCCCCATAGAACCAGAAACAACTAGCACGGATGTGCGAGGGGAACCTTTCCCTTTACCTTACAGCTCTCTGTTGTAATATTTTTGCCTTCCCTACAAGAAGTACATGACTTGTGTTTTCCTGCCTATGTCTTCTGTGCTGCTGACAGTCAGGAGAGCCACATGCCCTGAGCCTTGCAGTCACCCATCCATCTTCTCTCCCATCAGCTGGCAGGGTTGTTTCTTCTCACCCTGGGCTTCTGTTCACAGATCAGATAATTATGAATTGTTGGCTCAAACAGAAATTCTGTAGAGTTGCTTGCTCTCTGCTGACCTCTCTTCTGCAGCTGAACCTCTGTTTTGCTCACTCTGTGGATGCTGCAATAAATTGTATTTCCCTAATAAGAGGCTTTCATCCAGGCTTCCGATCAGTCAGAAGCCTGGAGTAACATATATTAGAATGCCATATTTTCTTACTACAAATAGTCCTCAACTTACTACCAGTTGCTCAGTGACTGTTAGTGCCAGGCATCAAGATCATGTGAAGTATGAGCACTGCTTTATAAAGTAAATATATAATGCAACCAATTTTAATGCAACCAATTTTGGTCAACATACTGCAAAAAAGATGTGAAGACTTTGGAAAAAGTTCAAAGAAGAGCAACTCAGAAGACAAAAGGCCTGAAGACTAAAACATACGAAGAATGGCTGCAGGATTGGGTAGTCTAAAGAAAAGAAGAATTAGGAGTATTCCAGTATTTGAGGGGCTGTCACAAAGAAGAGGGGATCAAATTATTGTCCAAAGCACCAGCAATGCTGTACAAGGAAATACTTGGCAAGGAGTCTGTGAGAGTCATAAACAAATCTTCACACTCATTAAATGAACTAATTGTCTCCTGCAAACACCACTCCCGAGTCAACCCTTGTTCTTTAACTGTTCCTTTCTCCTGGCAACTCTGTGGATGCACACACTGGGAACAGGCTCCAGCTGTTCATCTGCCCCACCGATCTCTGATTCCAAAGGCAGCTGATAACTGTCAGACGGCCCTGAACCCATCTCTACCTCCAACACAGAGCACTCGTCAGAGCCTTCCCCAGACTCCAGGACCGTCCCATGTTCCTCCCCAACCTCCTCACTGTCTGATTCTGCTACCAACTTCACTGGGCTATAACTAATAGATACCTGTTTGTCCAAGATTTTAGAGGCTTGGGCAGCTTCAGCAAACTTGAAGGAGGCAATAAGTTTCATTGGGGAGTCTTTAATTGCAGATTTCAAATATCATTGAGCTCACCCCATTTTCAGTACTTTATTTATGACATAGATCATTTTAATGCTCTATAAAGCTTTTTGTTCAGATTTTCCATTAGAGAAAAAAAGCTCAGCTGTTGAGTTTATTATAAAAAAGAGTATATTATTATCTGTACTCTTATCTTGAAATACCGTATATCAGTTTATCAAAGCAATTTAGCAAGCCTTTGCAGTAAGTCTGCAAAACATCTTTAAGTAACACTCCTGATAAGAGTTTAGATCTGTGCTATAATCAAAGGATTCAGGATTATTTAGAACTCTTATGGTAAAAAAGGGTTTTCTTGAGAGCATAAATATATATTGGGAGAAGGTTGTAACCTGAACAGTGAGTGAGACTGGTTAACTGATGCATGAATTTCCCTCTAAACCCTCCTCAATGGGCTATTAAAACAAAAACACATTACACTATCCATTAAAAGATTTTATTTTGCCAATCAAAACCTTTCTACATTGTGTTGGAACAGCTGTAATACATTATTATGTACAACCACCTCTGGTGACAATGCCCAGCTCAACACTCATTTGAATCAAAAGTCCTTAAAGGAATTAGAAAAATCATTCAACGTTCTTTGATAATGAATTCTGGGTAGCTTTGGCCAGATTTATATTCTATTAAAACACAAGATACTTTGGTTGTTAGTTATCAGATTTAACCAGAGACAGTGGAACAGCTTGCCTTCAGAATTGGTGGGTGCTCCGTCATGGGAATGGGTCAACCTACCACAGTCAATTCACTGCAGCCAACTCAGCATGGCTAACTCACTGCAGGAGAACTTGCTATGGGACAATTTAACAATTCAATTTTGTTATTTAAAATAAATAAATAAAAATTATTTTAACGTTTGCCATTCACCTTTCATCCTTGTCCTTCCTTTTTGCATCCTTTAATTATTCTATTCCACCATTTCTTTTGATATTAGTGTAACTCCTATCCCACAGTGAGTTTTCCCGCAGTAAGTTGGCCATGATGAGTTGGTTGAGTCGAATTTCATTTCCTTCATTAGAATGACATGGATGTTGTTTTCTATTTAAGCATTGTTTATTTTGGTGCGTTTCAAACTAAATGAACGGCTGGTTTTGTTTTCCTGGAGCATTCGAATTTTAGGAGAATTATTGGTTTCAAATCAAATGAGTAATAAACCATATGGCTGTTTTCCTAAAACATGACATCCCATTTTTGTTTCTTTGGACAATCTAAAGATTTAAATAATTTTAAAGCCACCAAAATGTAACTTAAGCTAAAGATCGCATCTATTGAGTTTAATGTTAAAAGTGTTAATCCTTTGGTATAGTTTTGCCTTTAAAACGGTTTATAGTGTGACGGGTGTCTAGATGTAATTACAAATGTTTCATTTTTCCCCTCGCTTTAATTGCAGTGGATGATCCAGTTCCCCTACAAAGCCGCAACCTTTTTCGGCTGCATTGGAACCGATAAATTTGGTGAGATCCTCAAAAGAAAAACGGAGGAAGCTCATGTAGATGCTCACTATTATGAACAAAGCGAAGAACCAACAGGAACCTGTGCTGCATGCATCACCAGTGATAACAGGTGGGCTATGTTCTCCTGAGACATGGAGTAGAGGAGCAGAAGATACAGGAAGCCTATATCATGGCTTGCATTGTGGCAGAGGTCGTAACTAAATCTTACAGGCCTCATCAGGAAGGCAGTGATTACCACCCCATTTTCATTTGGGGAAATAAGATTTCCATATCTCTGTTGTGGCCTGTTGGCCACCGGCTCCTCCAGCAGCTGAATTAGATGAAGAGGAGGAGGAGGAAGAGTTGCTGGTGGTGTGGGAGCCAGGGTTAGCATCAAGGCAACCTGAGAGCTCCGAGGGGGAAGAGGGAATGGAACTGGAGAGAGAGGGAGGGAGGGAGGGAGAGAGAGGGAGAGAAAGGGAAGGGGAAAGGGAAAGAGATGCCTGGGCCGTCTGTCAGCCCTCAGATGGAGAGTCAGCAGCCCCCAGGTCTGGAAGTAGCTGATGAGGAAGTGGAAGAACAGCTGGATACAGTGCCTGACGCACGGATGTGCAGAAGGCACAGGAGAGGAAAGCAGTGGAAATCTATGGGCCAGTCCTTGGGACGGAATAGCCACTGCTGCTAGCAAAGCCCCACCATAGCTCTGTCTTGCTTATGACTGCCTCATATGGAGACAATTGCTGGGAAGGACTGGCACAGAAGGTCAGTAAATCAAATTCCTTAATTCGTGCCTCACCTTTTGGCTGGGTCTACACAAAGCATAAACCCGTACTGTGCTTGGGTTGATTTGGGTTCAGTGTGGCCAATGAGGCAAGCCATAGTTGATGATTTAGTGTGGTCTGCTTAACCTCTTATGACATAATTTAATATGCAGATTTGCTCTTTGGGTCATAATAGTGTTGCTTATAACAGGATGGTCTGGGTCAGAAATTTGGTCTATATTTACAGGTGGGTTGGATAGCTTCAGACAAGTAAAAATATGAAAAGCAGCACCAGTACTCTAAAAATGGTAAAAAAACCAAAACAACCATTATTGTAGAGAAAGGTATGGCTGGAAATTCCAGAGAGGGCAAAAGTTTATTTATTTATATATATGGATTTATGTGGCTCCCCACAAATGCAACTCTGGGTGGCTAAACAGGAATTTTAATCATAAAATATTCAACCCATCCAAGGGTATTTGATTACGCAACCCTTGTCCAAGGGTTGAAGAGAAGGAGATTATTATTTTTCTGCTCATGATTGGTGGCTCTGAAAGATATGAATTGGGATCCTTAACTCTCTGGATAGGCCAGAGTTTTAGATTATTTTGAAAACAGTAAACATTGGTTAGGAATAAAGAAAGAAAGGCATACATCTAGTTCTGTCAAAGGTACTTTTTAAAAACCATCCTATTATTTCTATTTAAGGAATGTCCCATATATTCTGTGCAGTAGATAGTCAATTTTGACCTTCAAGTTTATTGAAGGATTTAATTTAGAAATTGCAATTATTCAGTGTTTCTCCTTAACTTTCTTGCTATTGACACTGCAAATTATGTCTTTCTTCACTGTGTTTCAAAAGAACAAATTCATTTCCACTTGTTTTCGTACTTCCCTGCACTTTCCATGATAAAATTAACTCTGCAGTTCTGTCTGTTCGGTTATAGAAAAAGAGCTGTGATTATAAAATAAGGATAACAATACTTTCTTCATTATCTACATTATTGTTATACATTCATTTTTTTTTAATCAGCTCAAAGCAATTTTGAAAAGGTGGGCTTTCTCTCCTTGTTTGGGAAAGAGTTTATATCTTGAGTTTGGTGGGACAACAGTGGGCAGATTTCAGGTTCAAACATTTGCAATGTGAGAACATTGATACAAGATAAAAATGTCTGTATGGATTTAGATAATTCTGATCACAGAAGATGAAAATCTTGATTGCATTTAATGTGTTCCATTTTGACTGCAGCACCAGGATTTTTGGTGATTTTTCTTATTGATATGCTCCTCAAGATAACATAATTGTATTTCACCACCGCACCCAACGAGGCTTTTTTCATTTGAATGACATTTATTTTTAAATGTTCATTGTAGGCTAAAATCCTTGGCAACGTTAAAAATACTTGGCAACGTTAAAACTTGTGGACTTCAACTTCCAGAATTCCCCAATCAGCATGGGGAATTCTGGGATTTGAAGTCCATCAGTCTTGCCAAGTTTGAAGACCCCCTAGTGTAAGCTGCATTGGTATAAATGTACATATAGGACAATACGTCAGTGAAAAGAGCTGGGAGAATTTTTCAACCAGGATATGGAAGAACAGACTTTGAATATCTCTTTTTAAAGCATAAACCTCAGGACATTAAATGAAGGCAGCTGCCTTGCATAGAACATTGCTCCATGTGACTAAATGGACATGGCAAAGTTGTTTTCTTTGCAGTGGTTTTTTATTGCCTGCATTAATCTTCCTAATCTAACCTATAATTTTAGCATTTCCTTGTCATCTTCCATGTCTCTATCCAACCCTGTTTAATTGTTTCAAGGTTATCTTTGTTCTGTCCCCTGCTACAGGCAAATTAATCAAGTAAGACCAGCAGCAAAATTGTGCAGTGTATTCCCCAATGTCTAACAAAAGGGAAAGTGGGGGGAATCATTCCTTTTCTTTTTTCTTTTTGCTTCTTTTCCCCTTATTTTCCCACTCCTTTCTCTGGTCTAGTTCGAAAACCAGTTTGGGGCAGACTCATTGCCTTGCTGATGAAGCCATGCTGACATCAAAGTGTCATTGTATGTTTCCATCATTTTGCATGGATGTCATAATCATACAACATCAGTCCCTCTGCCCCTGCTACCTTTTTTATAATTATATGAGTGCAGGATGGGAAATGCAAAAATGTATCATAACCCTCCCGTCCTATTAAAAGATTCCTGAAGATCACAGGGAAGGAAAATCCACCCTCTTATATTTTTCCCCCCATTCTTCCCCACTTGTATCCCCAATATACCTTCTATTCTGGAAGCAAACTAGTCAGGCTCTTTGATATTTTAATGGTTCCCCCACTTTTAATTGAAAAGCCCTTAATCTTTCCTCCAGTGTATCAGTCACTGGGTACTTTGCAGTATCCTATTTCACTTCCATACAGTATTAAGCACTCAGCCACCCAAGTGGACTATCAGAGAAAACAACAATTAAATAACCACACTGGGATGAGTGTGCTTCTCAACCTGCTAATGGTTGTACATATTATAAATTAAAAAATATTATTTGAAAAATTGGGAGCGCAGCACAGAGCAGAAAGATTAGGTAGCATCTTAGAGTACGTGGCATGGTCTCACGTGGCATCCAATATATTTGTTGGTCAAATAATGAAGCGGTAGTAGGGAAATTGTGGTTACTCTTTGAGAAGATTAGAAAACTGACTTACTTTAATAATTTTTTTTAGGTCTCTGATTGCTAACTTGGCTGCTGCTAATTGCTATAAGAAGGAAAAACATCTTGATGTGGAGAAGAACTGGAAGCTGGTGGAAAAAGCTAAAGTTTATTATATTGCAGTAAGTGGGCTTAATGTTGCAAAATGTTCACTTGCATTGAGACCTTGAATTTTTGGCGCGTAAATTACATTTCATGCAAACCAAAATCTTAGAAATGAAGGGGGGAAAGCTGGGGTTGATGTTCTACTCTGCTTGATTGGTTTATATTTATGTTTTCTTGCACTAATTGTTCGAGCTGCCTGTTGACCTATTATAGGCTTGGGAAGAATCCATACACTGTTATTTTCCTGCTGTTTCCTAAATTAGTATTTGTTTCTGAACTATAGTATGGAATATTCTTGCTTTGTTTCTTGAATCCAGACAAAAGTGCTTTGGATAGAGATAAGAGAGGGATAAGAATAGTGGATGTTCCTTCTTTCATAGAGCTCTGCAAGAAAATATTTCTCTAGAATATTTTTATTCACTTTTCTACCGCAAGGCATCCAAAGAATTAAACAAAAATTAAACGTTGCAGAATTATTTTTCAAAAATAGAAAACCCCTCAGAAAATTTCAGAACTAATTAAAATCAGCATAATTACTTCTGAAGATTACTTTTATATTCAAGAAATGAGAAAAACAAAGTAAATACTTCTTTAGTCTCCTTTTTGAATTTCAAGTTGTGTATTTTTCTTTTACAAGATATTGCTCAACATAATTAGCAAATCTCAGCAATAGTGGTCACCTTTTAGAAAAAAGACTATTAATTGAGAGCTTGGATCCTAGTGTGGGGAGTGGAGCCAAGCTGGGTTTGGGGGTGTTCAGCTGATTGTGGTGGATTGTGTGTTTTTCTTGCTTCGGTCTACGTCCCAGCATTTGGTCTAACGGGGAGAGGCTGATCTGACGATTAGCTAGTTCAGTTTCAGCCAGTGAACTTTACCAAGAGGGTAGGCAACTTGGAATTTATTATTACCTTTATTGTCAGAATACAACATGTGTACAATGAGATTGGCTGAGCTTCCCTTCGTGCACACACACACCCAACACAACTCACAGTGAGGACAGAAGTCCCAAACCCAGGCCCAATATTGTTACACGAGGTGACCTTGTTACACAACATGCCGACCCCACAAGTCTATCCTACTATGTTGACATGAAGTTATTTTCCGTTCAGGAGTCTGACAGCCCACGGGTAGAAACTGTTCTTCAGCCTGTTGGTGCGGCTGGCTATGATTCTCTAAGTCCTACCCAATGGTAGGAGAGTGAAGAAGGGCTGACCAGAATGTGAGTCGTGCCTGAGGATTTTCCTCACTCTTCTAAGGCAGAGAGCCCTTGTGAGATCATCTGGTGGTATCAGGGAACAGCCCACGATGCTTTGTGCTGTGCTCAACCACCCTCTGTAGTGTCTTTCTACTCACAGCTGTCAAGCCAGCATACCACTCAGTCATGCAATATGAGAGGAAAATTCTTTCTATTGTGGACCAGTAAAAGGAGGTCATCAGTCATTGTTCCAAATTTGTAACCAAACGCTTTCCAAATCCATCAGCTTGTTTAGTAGGGGAACAACAAGCAGGTATCAAGATCCTAGGGGGGGGGGGGGGAATAGACAACAAGGAGGCCAAACCCTTGTTCAATAAAACCAACACAAACCAAAGGGAACAGAAACCTTTTAATGATTCTTATGAATTGTCGGTTAAAAGGCTGCTGCAAACTAATTAACTTTGATAAGCATGAGCCTCGCCAAAGGATGGAGTTTCAAAATGTCTTTGCTTCCTGCAAAAAAGTTTGATTCACAGCTGGCTTTTATCTTCTTGAAGGAGGGGCCATTACCTTGCAGCCTTACTCCTGAGTTGTCCATGCTGTTGTTACTGTTCTTTCCCCCAAGCAATCTTTCGTGCACACGCACTTGGCACAGGCTCCTCGGGAACCTCCTCATCACTGCTGCCAGCCGCCTCAATCTCTGAAGGCAGCAGTCCACGCCCTAATGGTCCTGGCCCCTCATCTGAGCCTTCGCTCTCCTCAGCCATCCACACCTGCTGCTGGCTAACCGCAACACTACGATGGTACCTTGCGGTGTTTTTAATTTTCTCATCAGAAGAGTGTGTGAATCGTACTTCTTGCAAATCAAACTTGTCATTTAAGAAAGGGCCAATCCTGTAGGCCAGGGATGTCAAGCTCACAGCGTCACATTGTCATCACATGACATAGCGTGACTTTTTTCCCCTTCACTAAACCAGGCGTGGGTGTGGCCAGGGCATGACGCATCCAGTCCGCGGCTCTGGAAGTTTGACAGCCCTGCTTGTAGGTCAACCTCCCATCTTTAAGTCTTCTCAGGGAAAGCAAATTCATATATAAGGGGTCTTTGGTGTGCTCTGAGCTTTCTTGTTTTCTTGCAGACGTTTCATTACCCTAACTAGGTAACATCATCAGTGCAAGTAAGGAGTGCTGACAGCAAACCACACTCCTTGCTGGCACTGATGATATTAACTTGCTAGGGTAATGAAACATCTGCACGAAAACAAGCAAGCTCAGAAAGCACCAGGGACCCCTCATTTCAACTGTGAGCTACAAATATTCTCCTTTATTAGTTCATGCATAGCAGGTAGAATGTTCTGCATGAAAGCAGCTGGGACGAGACCTCAAAAAAGAGCCCAGGATATTCAAGAGCAAAGGAGACAGGAAAGAGAACACGAAGGAGAAAAAAAAAAAAAGAGAAGAATGATTATCTAAAGGCCTATGGCAGGAAAGAATAAAAAAGACAAGGTTTATGCCCTTGGTGGGGATAAACTAGTATGAAGCTCTGAAAAATGAGCTCGCCTGAGATAATTCCCTTATCCCATACTTTCTATAATAGTCCCAGAACTGGAAGAATTCCTCTGAGATTCCCCCCACCCAAACAGAATGACCTAGAAAGCTCTCTTTTGGGGAGGAAGATACGAGTATTGAGAAGAGCCGGGGTAGCACAGTGGTTAGAATGCAGTATTGCAGGCTAACTCTGCCTGCTGCCAGCAGTTCAATGTTGACTGGCTCAAGGTTGACTTCGCCTTCCATCCTTCCAAGGTGGGTAAAATGAGGACCCAAATCATAGGGGGGTAAGAGGCTGACTCTATAACCTGCTTAGAGAAGGCTGTGAAGCACTGTGAAGTGGCATATAAGTGTTGTTAGTATTGCTATTAGTGGGGGAGATACTGTGAGGGATAGAGCCGTTGTCTCTAGACCAGTGATGGGTAAACTTTTCATCGTCACGTGCCAAAGATGTGTGCCCGCACGCACCCATAATGCAATGCATGCGCCCCCCCCGCCCCGTTGCACATGTGCATCCCTGGTTTGCATTGCACACCTCTGCACATGCATGTGTGACCCCCCCCCATAGGCATCACACACACCCCGCGCATGCAAGGCAGATACCTGACAATCAGCTGGCTGACGGGAGGTGTGCAGTGGATCTGTTTTGGGTGACAGCTCACGTGCCAGCAAAAATGGCTCTGCATGCCACTTCCAACATGCATGTCATCGATTTGCCATCATGGTATTTGACCAAACAAGATACCACAAGAATTTGCCTGTTGTGGATAGCCGGAATCTGGGGGTAAAGATTGCAAAAAGTTCATCAGACTGAATGATTGCTTCTGTCCATCAGGAGACAAATGGCATTGTTAGAAGAGAGCAAATACTTCAGAGTATTTCAAGATGGAGGTGAGGGTGAAGGAGCTGGAAGCATAAAAGAGTCTTTTCTTTCATCTTCCTCACCTCATTTTTTGAGAAGTGCTCAAAAATCCAGGAAAATAAAGTTGCTTATAACAGTGTTATCAAGACAAAGATGTGTTCCTAGATGTGGTATATATTAACTATGACAACTAAGGATGGGGGGACAGCAGCAGACCTAAGTAGAGTAGTGCTAAGTTGTGAAGACATCACTGTACATGATAATAAGTAAAAAGATTGTGGGATGCAAGAGGCTCAGACCAAAAGTCTGGGTGTTTATGTCAAAAAGTCCATATAGTGCCCATAAGAATGCAGCAGAAGCACTTGTCATTTTTTACATGAATCATGCATGCAACACATGTAAAAAGTTGCAGAACTTCCCATACGTGCTCATGGATATCACTTCTTTCTTGATCCACTGTCCATGAATGCCTCTGGTATTCATCTCTGGCCAAAAGCAGGAGAACAACTAGCAGGCTGAAACTAAAAGAAAGGTGATTCAGGCTGAACTCTATTGAAGAGTTTCCTTGATGGTAAGAGCTACTAAGCCGTAAAATTATTTCAACAATGGTGGGTTTCCACTGAGAGTAGAGTGATGGGTGAGGACATGTTGGGAAGGTCTTAGTGAACTTCTTCACTGAGAAAGGTTATTAGACTACCCAGATTTCAGAGAGTAATTAGAACTGCAGAAAAACGATGGCTGCCAACCTCCCTTCCATCGAGGACCTGTATACTGCACGAGTCAAAAAGAGGGCTGTGAAAATATCTACAGACCCCTCATATCCTGGACATAAACTGTTTCTACTCCTTCCCTCCAAACGACGCTATAGAGCACTGCACACCGGAACAACTAGACACAAGGACAGTTTTTTCCTGAATGCCATCACTCTGCTAAACAAATAATTCCCTCAACACTGCCCAACTATTTATAAAGTCTGCACTACTATTAATCTTCTTATCACTCCATATCACCCATCCCCTCCCACTTGTGACTGTATGACTGTAACTTTGCGGCTTGTATCCTTACGATTTTTATTGACTATTTCCTAGAATGATTTGGTTGCTTATTGTACCCTATGACTATTATGGAGTGTTGTACCTGATGATTCTCGACTCTTGACGAATGTCTCTTTTCTTTTATGTACACTGATAGCATTTGCACCAAGACAAATTCCTTGTGAGTCCAATCACACTTGGCCAATAAAGAATTCTATATTCTATTCTATTCTGTTCTATTCTGTTCTATTCTATTCTATTCTATTCTATTCTATTCTCTATTCTCTTCTTTTCTTTTCTATATCCCGTTCCATCCCATGCCATGTCATTCTATTTAAATTCTATTTCTATATCCTTCTATTCTATTGTACCCTATGACTATTATTAAGTGTTGTACCTTATGATTCTTGACTCTTGACAAATGTTTCTTTTCTTTTATATACACTGAGAGCTTCTGCACCAAGACAAATTCCTTGTGTGTCCAATCACACTTGGCTAATAAATAATTATATTCTGTTCTATTCTATTCTATTCTTCCTACTCATGCATTCTCTGATTCAAATTGTAGAAGGCAATTCTGACAGATAGAAACAAATAATGCAAGTGTGGTTGCATTAATGACCATGGCTGCCTTACCTGAAGTCTGCAGGAACAGCTGGTGAGAAATGTGAAAAAAAGAAAGGAAAGATTATCCAAGAGGAAAAAATTCATTTAAAAAAATGTTGTTTTCTTCAGCTAGTGTTAATGTTCCTCCAGACCGGTGTTCTAAAATTTGCACAGCTGTTGTTGATTCTTGCTTACGACTAAAAGCGTCCCTTTACAATCCGTCAAACAATTTGCTTGCAAGGGTTACACAAAACAGTATAATGTGGGGATATATATAGGACTCCACACCTTCCTCTTCGTGCTTGTTCTGAGGTGGGCAGGTCAGGATGAGGCTTCCATTACGGGACAGCACAACCCTTGAGGTCTGCTCACTCAATCAACTAAAACTAATTATGCTTAATATCTGTTAATATGCTTAATATCTGATAGGCGTTCTTGTGCCTTTTTTGTTTTCCCGGTGATGTCTTATTTTTGTGATGCAGGCAGCTTCCAGTAATGAGGTCATTCAGAGATTGCTGCTGGATGAATGGCTTAGAATTGAACAATATATGAATCACAAAGAGTTCACACAAAAAAACCAGCAACTCCCCTCACTTTTTAGGTCTTGAGGAACATAAGTCGGCCATTTTCTTTCCTTGATGATGATCATGGCTTTTCCCTCGGTCCCTTTGTGGACGTCTTTGCAAGCTGTTTCTCCGTGGTGGTGCCTAAGAATAAGATAATAAGCAACTACATCTACTTTCCCATATATTAATCGGATTTATCACATTATAGGCCATGAAACAATCCTTCTAAAATACATGTATTTGTTGTGGATTAGATTGATGAGGCTGCCCAGGTCACAAAAAGCATCTCTGGGCAATTGACAATTTCAAAGAAACTTGAAAACAAGGAAACGAAAAATAAAATAAAATACATCTTTGGAACAGGAGGAGGAAAAAAACAAGAGAAGCAATTAAGGCCAAGCCCCACCCCCCCATTGCATTCACGAATCTTATTTATTGTCAAATGTTAAAATGGCCTCCATAGCTTGAAACGCCCGCTGGCGCTATTGATCACGTCTTGAGAAATTACCAGATGCTTCTTAGTTTTTGTTTTCTTTTCCCCCTTCCATCTCTACAGCCTTGACAATTGCAGCTAAATTTCCTTTTTTGGCTCCCGAGAAAAGGCAGCCCGATTAGAGCAAAGTCTGCTTTACTCGGCCCAGGCACCACCATGTGATTTTTCACAAAGGAAATGTTGAACTGGAGCCAAATGTTTGGTGGCAGAGTCTGTTGCTAGGAAATCAAGGTCCTGAGGCAATTAATGACAAAGCAAGCAATAACAAGAAGACAGAATTACAGATTTAAAAAGAGGGAAAAGGTGGTTGGTGTTATAATTACCCAAAGAAATCTGTACTCATTAAATAGGCTGTTTTTATGATTGACTTTAATTGGAGGTTAGTGCAGATACTTAGCTCCTTTCCCACCCCTTTAAACACAGGCATGTGCCCAGGCTGTGGAAACGCAGAACGCTCCTGGCCCACCAGGCGCTCGCTTGCAATCTGATCCCTACTGAGAGATGCGTTTTTCTAGACCGCCATTTTGCATTAACCTACTGTGCAATCACGTTTTCGGCTCTTTGGCACAAAGCATCCACTCTTATTTCCCTCAAGACGGGTTGGGTCGAGTAGAAGAATGCCACGTCAGGAGGAAAAAGGCCATTGGCAGAGACCAGCCTTGCTGCTGTGACCATAATGGTTGATGCAATTATTTATTAAAAGAAGAAGAAGAAGATAGCCAAAGGCAGGGAAGAATAAGAGTGTGTGAACATGCAATGTGGAGGGTATTTTTTTTCCCCCCTTTCCTTCAGAAATTGCCCTTTGAGTAGCATGATTTGAGCTTACCATATCTATGAGGGAGATGAGGAATTAGGTAGGTCGAGAGAGAGATGATGGGCGGATAGATAAATGATGGATGGATGGATGATAGGGAGAGAGGTGATGGATGGATGGATGGATGATGGACAGATAGATAGATGATGGATAGATAGATAGATAGATAGATAGATAGATAGATAGATAGATAGATAGATAGATAGAT
>BLBF01000016.1:4555890-4577059 GCA_015471245.1 Laticauda colubrina
GATAGATAGATAGATAGATAGATAGATAGATAGATAGATAGATAGATTTCCTAAAGAGATGTTTTAGATGCAAGTGCCCCATTGTTAGCTCTTTTTTAAAAAAAATTCTAGATTCTTTGTTTTAGAATAAGCTGCAGTAAAACTAGTCCTGCAGTTTCTATCCTCCCCTTGCAATCTTTTGATTGGAGAATATTTCAGAGACAAATTAGAAGGATTCTCACCCTCCATTTTGCAATTATTATTATTTTTTTTTTGGGGGGGGGAACTAAGTTTCCTCCCTCTCTCTCCCCTTTTATTAAAAGGGCCTCTTTTACCGCACGGTAGAATTTGATTCCATGCTTTATCCGTCAAATCGAGTAGCACACGACACCCATTGCAGGATTCTTTTTTTTTCTAAGAGAGTATTTGGGAAGAACATCATGGCAAAATCCTCCAGATGTTTAATCCGATGCTGAAGAATGGAGCCTCCGCCAATTCTACCCAGCCATCTTCGAATGTTGCTAATCAGGGGGCCAGTGCCAGGCTGTCTGCTTGTTAAATAACCTGGCATCCTTGGGGCAAGAAGACAGCTGCTCTAACTACTATGAAATTTGGTAGCTCCCTCTCTTTTCAGCTGCCCTTGGGCTATAGCGCGACAGTTAATTTAGACCACCCCAACACACCTCCTTCAGGGAATTTTTTTTTTTCCAAAGCTTTGTAATTAAAATGATAAAACATTGTTATTATTTTGAAGATGGTTATGTACAATTTTGCACTTGACAGATACCTAACAGAGAGACGAGAGCACAGTGTGTAATTTTGACTGGCTTTCATGGCTGGAGATCCAGCACATCTTTTCGGAGCAGCATAAATAAATCTATTCCACACTCATCAGAGGCCAGTTCTTTAGCTTCCGGAGAAGGTTTTGAAATTCAGATAATTCAGTGGCTTGAACTCTATAATGTTGTTTACTAAATCATGCCAGGTGAATGAAAATGGATATATATCCCCTCTAGTTTTTTTTCCTCTGCAGGAAAAAAAAACTGACGAATGTTGCGTTGGAGCAGAATATGCTTTCAGATTTTGAGGCAAAAGCTCCTTTGCGTAGAGTTGGTTATCTTTTCTTGATTGAGGCTTATTATATGATATCAGATACAGGTAAATTTGTCCTATTTTTTAGAAGAAATGAGTTTGGGAAAAGATAGTCAAGAGCATAGAATTCTCCATGTTTAGTTTAGTTTGGTTTAATTTATTGTCACTGCACCTCATACAATGAAATTAAATACCATCTTCAGTGTACATTATGACTATGAAAATAAAAACACACACATCCTTCACATTCTATACATTGAATTGAAAACCCTTGACATTGCATTAATATTACACTATACAATCAAATTCAACAGAGTTCCTGCCCTGGGATAGAAGCTGTTTTTCAGCCTATTTGTCCTTGTTTTTATTATTATCCTGTACCGTCTGCCAGATGGTAATAGTTCAAAAAAAAAAAAGGGGGGGGGTGCCCAGGATGAGATGGATCTTTGAGAATGTTTTGAACTTCCTTAAGGCAGCAGGAACTGTAAAGCTCTTCCAAAGAGGGGAGAGAGCAACCCATGATCCTCTGGGCAATGACCTTAACCCTCTGGACTGCTGTCCTATCTTTGCAGTTGGCAAACCATACAGAGGTGCAGTAATGAATATGAAATTTGGAAATAATTCTACTGGAACATTGGTTTTGTTCAGATGCTAAAGAAAATATTTTGTTCTCATGCAAAAGAAAACAATCCATTAGGAATAAATTTCAATTTTTTTGCAATCCCTCTCTACTTATAGTAAACCAACTGGGAGAACTCATTGCTATTTTACTGACTGAATGTTTATGCAAACAAAAAGATAGGGAGTATGATCAGTTCCAATAAAAGAGAATATGTGGAGCTCTGGGTTGAACTGTGCAGTCCTTGGTGCTCTCTGAGCTTTTTTATTTGCAGACATGTCATTACCCAACAAAGTAATATCAGTGAATATGGGACTTGCTCCCTATTTATAGTAGCTTGCCCTGCCAGTATTGGTGTAGGTGTGATTTTCTCCTCCAAAGTTCCTTGATTAGGATATTGCTTTCTGCTTTAATGTTTGTCAAGCTTTAATACCTGGTTATCTGGGTGTTGGCTGCTGGAGAGAATGTATTCTGATGTTTTTGTTTCCTTCTTAGTGTTTTTATTGTCTTTTTTTGAATGGTTTGTAAACGTGGTTTTTCTCTATGTATCAATTGATGACTGATTTGTCTGAATGCCAAGCTTCTACAAAATTCTGACCATTTTGGAATTTGGCTTGGTTTAGGAGGCTCCCAGTTTTCCAGTTGAAACTATGATTGAGTCTATCCATGTATTGTTTGATTGAGGAACTTTCAGCATATCTTCTGACAACTCATTAGTTTTCCTGAATGTGCTTTGCTAGTCTTCTGCCTATCTGTCCTACACAGTGGCTTTTAAGTCCTTACATTGTATGTTGTTAGTGACTCTTGTTTGTTCTTCCTGGGCTTTGGGGACTTTTGGTTTACCTACAATGTTTTGGAGGGATTTAGTTGGTTTGCGTGCTACGGTCATGCCATGTGGTTATAATTATCTCATGGTTTCCGATATGTTTTTAATGTACTATAATGTTATTTTTTTATAGCTTGTGTTGGTTGTGGGTGGAATAGTCAGGCAGGCACCTTTTAATGAAGTTGCATGGATATCCATTTTGTTGGAAGTTGTTGTATACTCAGCCCCTTTTTGGGAGGTTGGATTTTTACTTTGGAACATTTGATTACTGTGGGTCATTTTTTATCACATCAGCATTAAATAACAATTGTCAGTGTTTCTGCCTTCCCATTCATTCTTCTGAGAACAATCCAACCTCAAGAAAAGGTGCCTGAGGAAAAGAACCTGCAGAGTAAACACTGGGTGAACGCATAGGTGACCTTCAAACTACTTTGCTATATAAGTAGAAACATGCTCTTACTTAAGAAAAAATACAAGTCATATTTAGACTAAATCAAACCCTGAGAATTTAGCTGTCTAAAGTTTCATTTATTTTATTGGAGCTACTCAAAGGGTTGTAAGAATGCATGGACACCCAAGAAGAAAACAGACACTCTCCTTCATTGGTGTCTTCAGTGGGAGGCTAGGCAGCCTTCTTTCAGGGATGACTTGATGGAAATGTCTACAGTGAGCAGGATTTAGTCTTGATGGCCTTAGTGGTTCCTTTTACTTTAGAACATCATGGTTCTGCAATAGAGCAATATTGAAGAGTAAAAACAGCCCTAATGTGAAATATGCAAAATGTATTTCCTCCTCCTCCTCTTCCTCCTCCTCCTCCTCCTCCTCCTCCTCCTCCTCCTCCTCCTCCTCCTCTTCTTCTTCTTCTTCTTCTTCTTCTTCTTCTTCTTCTTCTTCTTCTTCCCCATCCTCCTCCTCCTCTTCTCCTTCTCCTTCTCTTTTAAGCTTCTTGGATCAATTCTGCTATCTAATTAACTTTAAAAATCATCACATAGAGAAAATAGCAGTCTGGGCATCACCTTCAAAAGTATTGAAAGAAGGCAACTTGAAGAGATGTGGACTTCAACTCCCAGAATTCCTCAGCTGGCATGTCAACAACTCTTCAAGTTGCCATAGCTGAGGAACACACTGGATTGTTTAGGTCTTCCAATGGTCCACTAATTGTCACTGTAACTGAGGCCATCATCTCGCTACTGGTCATCCCCTTTTCTTTCCTTCTGTCTTTCCCAACATTCAAGCTTTTTCTAGAGGGTGCAGTCTTTGAATAAAGTGTCCAAAGTAGCAATAGCAATAGCACTTAGACTTATATACTGCTTTATAGTATTTTACAGCCCCCTCTAAGCTGTTTACAGAGTCAGCATATTCCCCCCAACAATCTGGGTCCTCAAGTAGGATAATTTGAGCCTGAAAAACTTATTCCAAGTTGTAATGACAGCACATAGTGAAAATTTAAAGTGTTTGCAATTGAGCTGATTAAAATGAAGAATTCTACTGTTCGAAGCCAACCCATTAAAAGAAAAATTACACCACAAATGATGAGAACAATATTGCATACTTTGGTAATAGGTTCCTTAGTTCAAACAAAGGATTAAATTAACATAACATTGATATGAGATCACTATTAGTGAGCACTTCAACAAAAATTTGGGGAAGAATATCCCCATGATAATATGTTCACATGCAGGATGAACAGTTTCAAACTTGTTGAATCCCTCTTGAATTTAATATATTTCATATGATGTGAACATTATTCTTTTCCACCTTAGTCCCAGGTGCATTGCTAAATTCATATTTGAAACTAGAGAATTGACCAACAATGTACTTCATATCTGATATATGCCATTTTTTAACCCCAACAATACGTCAGCACCTTTGCAATATTTGAGGTTTGCTGCCAAAATTATAACAATGGTTCATAAGCGTACATTAAGATAATAAATTTAAAATTACATTTAAAATTAAAATTGGCACTAAAACTAAAATACTCAGGTGCTAAAGGCAAAGAGAAACCATTGAAGCTTTTCATGTCTATTTAATGAGGAATAAAATAAAACTAATGTAATTCTTAAAAAACATTTGCCGTCCAATGATAAAATTGTAAACTTTCTAATCATATTTGCTTCACACAATTTTCACTGTAGATTTTTTATTGTTTATTTGTGTAAACACAATTCTTCTAAATCTTTATTGTAGTTTCCAAAAGATGAAATCTAGTTCTTCATATCAGCTTCTTCAGACATAATCCAGTCACGTTTACTGATACAAATTGACCCATTGTTCTTAGCATTTATATCCCAATGTTCTATCATATATAGATTAAAAATGACTTCTAATATGTTTTATTCTGTTATTTCTTTCAAATATTTCTATAGCCATTCATCTTAAAACCAAACCCTGGGCGACTTGCACCCAACATTAAAAACCACACAAACACTAAAAGAAAAAAACAGAAAAACCTGGTACCACAACCCTAACCCTAACCACATATTGTCTCCTTATAATGTCTGTCCCAGGACCTTATGATGTTTGTCCCACGGGTCTGCAACCTTAAACTCTTCAAAGAGCCATTTGGACCTGTTTCCCACAGAAAAGAAAACACCGGGAGCCACAAAACCTAGGTGGGTGTGGCCAACTCAATGTCTCTCCCACCCAGTCACATGATCCTCCCAGCCACGTCTACCCAGGTTTTGTGTCTCCCAGTGTTCTCTGTGGGAAATGGGTCTCTCTCCCTCTCTCTCTTTCCCTCTTTCTCTTTCCCTCTCTCTCATTTCTGTTTTTGTGTGTGTGTGTTTTACCTTCTCAGGCCAGGCAAGGAGTATGTCACGGCCCCGGCAGTTACCCCCATTTAAATCATGAGTTCTCGAGCCGAACTTCCAAAACTGAAAGAAGATTTATTAGGACTAAACATGCCGGCACTGTCTGGGTAAAGCCAACTCTGAGACACATCATTCATTGTCACCCTTGACCCTGTTTTCCCCCTCCCCCGGGTGTATTGTAATTCATATTCTCCAATGGGACACAACCATAGCCCAGAGTCATCAATCATGTTCTCCAGTTAGAATTTTACGAGGCAGAAACTTCAGTCACCTAGTTACTACCTTTGAAAAACTTTATGGAAAATTTATGGAATGCACCTTCATTTTCCAAGCTGCTGCACTGCTCTTTCAAAACCCTTCCTCTCCTCTTTCTGTTGTCAACACTAAAAAGACCATAGAAATACAGGTGAAACTCGAAAAATTAGAATATCTTGCAAAAGTTCATTTACTTCAGTAATGCAACTTAAAAGGTGAAACTAATATATGAGATAGACTCATTACATGCAAAGCAAGATAGTTCAAGCCATGATTTGTCATAATTGTGATGATGATGGCTTACAGTTCATGAAAACCCCAAATCCACAATCTCAGAAAATTAGAATATTACATGTAAGCAATAAAACAAGGATTGTACAGAGAACAATATCGGACCTCTGAAAAGTAGAATCATGCATATGAACTCAGCAGTTGATTTGGGCCCCTTTTGCAGCAATTACTGCCTCAATGCAGCATGGCATGGAAGCTATCAGCCTGTGGCACTGCTGAGGTGTTATGGAAGACCAGGATGCTCCAATAGCGGCTTCAGCTCTTCTGCATTGTTCGGTCTCATGTCTCTCATCTTTCTCTTGGCAATGCCCCATACATTCTCTATGGGGTTCACGGCAGGCGAGTTTGATGGCCAATCAAGCACAGTAATCCCACGGTCATTGAACCAGGTTTTGGTGCTTTTGGTAGTGTGGGCAGGTGCCAAGTCCTGCTGGAAAATGAAGTCAGCATCCCCATAAAGCTCGTTTGCGGAAGGAAGCATGAAGTGCTCCAAAATCTCCTGGTAGACGGCTGCGTTGACCCTGGACTGAATGAAGCACAGTGGACCAACACCAGCAGATGACATGGCTCCCCAAATCAGCACAGACTGTGGAAACTTCACACTGGATTTCAAGCATCTTGCAGACTGTGCCTCTCCATTCTTCCTCCAGACTCTGGGTCCTTGGTTTCCAAATGAGATGCAAAAAGTAGCTCTCATCAGAAAGGAGGACTTTGGACCACTGAGCAACAGTCCAGGTCTGTTTTTCTTTAGCCCAGGTAAGACGCTTCTGACGTTGTTTGTTGTTCAGGAGCAGCTTGACAAGAGGAATAGGACATTTGAAGCCCATGTCCAGGATCTGTCCACTCTTAGTGAAAGTCCCCAACACTTTTGAATGGCCTTTTCCTGACCATCCTCTCCAGGCTGCGGTCATCCCTGCTACTTGTGCACCTTTTTCTTCTGCACTTTTCCCTTCCACATAACTTTCTATTAATCTGCTTTGATACAGCACTTTGGGAACATCCAAGTTCTTTTGCAATTATCCTTTGAGGCTTTCCCTCCTTATGGAGGGTGTCAGTGATGGTTTTCTGCACAACTGTCAGGTCAGCAGTCTTTCCCATGATTGTGATTCCTGCTGAACCGGACTGAGAGACCATTTAAAGGCTCAGGAACCCTTTGCAGGTGTTATGGCTTCATTAGCTGATTAGAGTGGGACACTTTGAGCCTAGAATATTGAAGCTTTTCACAATATTCTAATTTTCTGAGATTGTGGTTTTGGAGTTTTCATGAGCTGTAAGCCATAATCATCACAATTATGACAAATCACGGCTTGAACTATCTTGCTTTGCATGTAATGAGTCTATCTCATATATTAGTTTCATCTTTTAAGTTGCATTATTGAAATAAATGAACTTTTGCATGATATTCTAATTTTTCAAGTTTCACCTGTATTTTATGAGTTTTTAGTGTGCATGTAAGAGAGTCAATGGGGAGGAAGTCCTTCATTTAGTTTGAAGAAGATCTACTTTTGCACTCATTACAACAGGGGCTGACTTGCTAATTTGCCTTCTGTAAAGCAAGACATTACAGGATTTGATTGATTGGTTGTCAGTATTATGGTCCTCTGGAGAAACCCACTGATCTTAATGGGCTGTCTTTACTTCCTCTGGGGAATTAGAGTTGCTTAGTTTTTCTCTTGTTCCATGATGGCTGTTGGCGCCCATTCTTATAGAAAAAAAATAGACATTAACATTGAAGCTTTCTCTATGTCAATAATGCTTATTTAAACCTGCCTATGTTTGTATGTGGGTGTGCAGTAATTCTCAAGAACTAAAAGCACATTTGTTTTTAGATCAATAAAGCTGACATCTCTTAGAAAAGGCAGGAAAAGAGTGGGAATTCCTATTCTGAGGTAATGTTCAACATCCTCAGCATTTATCATAGCATGAACTTCATGACTTTGAAAAGCATTGACAAGAATGTTGATTGTAAAGACACAATTCCGGGTTAGAACAAGACAGAAGGTTAATATCAGGCGCAAAGAGTCAGGACTATAGGTTAGGAGGTTGCAGTTCAAATATTTATCACTATACAGAGCAATCTAGTCAACTAAGGTTCAGTACTAAAGTGGTGCCACAAAAGACTGAATGGAATTCAAGGAGGGTTGGACCTGGACCATCAACTCCAAGCTGATGACACACTGAACTCCACCCCCAGCTCTTCCTGCTCTTCTCCTACATCTACTATCTCAAACTCTATGCTGCACCAAGGGCCTCAGTGTTCTTGGTGCAACTCTGAACACTCTTCCAGAAGTCCCCATCCTAATATATTGTTTTAATGTGGTGGGTGGGAAACATTAGCAAACCGGTGGGCAGTAATATTAAATATTTCACAAAACTAATATTACATCCAGTTGAATCAATGAATATGTGGCTGCATGAAAGCCACCAAACTTACTTTTTTGATATCTCTGCCATGGAAAGTTTGCTTTGTCCCAGATCCTGTCCAGACCAGATATGGGGTCTCTGGCAGACTACTCATATGCCACATGCATTTTCTGACCTACCAAAGTATGGGAATATCAATTGAATTCACAGTATAATAAGCAACTGTAGAAAAAATAATAATCTGATCAACTGGTCTGAAAAGTAAAGTCTTTCTTTGGAAAGCATAAAAGTTTTAAAGGGAAGTCTCTGAGACATTGGGTATGCTTCTGCTTCTAATAGTGGTCACAATTGATTCCATATGAGAAGGAATTTCAACTGCAGGAGAAGTTTATATAGGAAGAGTAAATGTAGGATTCCATGGTGGAGCATATACGCATGACTAGTTTTATCACTAATGGGAACAACATCAGTGTTGTTCCACTGATGGGCAGCCTGTGGTCTCTGGCCTTGTTCTTCCTGTCCCTTCTATTGTCCTAAGTCATGTTGTCACAGCGGCGTCATGTGACATATTGGAACTTTTTCCCCCTTTGCTACACTGAGTGTGGATGTGGCCAGCGCATGACGCATCTGGTCCATGGACTGGGAATAGAGTTGCCCAATTTGGACAGAATAGAAATTTAGCACATCAAGAAATGAAGCCCCGTAAAATTTGCAAGCCATCGCTTCTTTCCCATTCATAAAGCTAAAGCTTTGAAAATGCCTGGGCACTGCATGATTATAGCAAATTATGTTTCCAGTCTTCCTTAATTGCAACGATTTTTTTTTAAAAAAATTTTTCAATCTTTATTGAAAATTTAAAACATTAAAATACAAAATACAATAAAAATGTTTAAAATGAAAGTGTTGTGTGTGTTACAATCCATTTTGACAGTGCTTACATTTCAATTGTTATTCCAGTGCGTATTTTATATGTTCGTTCATATATTCAGGTATTATCCCACATCATTGGAGTTGTGCTTTTAAAGTTGTAGCAACGTTTCAGCAAAATCTCATCTGCCATCATCAGGCTTCTGTATTGAGTTCGTCTGTGGGTCAGGCTATCACAGCTGTTAGTTTTAAATTTGAGGCTAGCCTACTGCTGTGCCAGGATGGTTTTTTCTACATCCTGATTGGTTGGGAGTCTTGGTCTGTGTTGGACTTGGAGTTTGTTTGATTGGTGTTTCTAGTTTCTTCTGTCTGTTTTGTGGCTTTGATTGGCTGGTAACAGTCTGTTCTTGTGTTGGGGGCTTTTAGTGCAGCTTGGCTTCGCGTGAAAGGACGGCTATTATCTATTAGGAAGCTAGGTTTCATCTGGGTGCCTGGTGGGGGGGGTGTTTGAGCTGGAGGTATCAGAGGGAGTCTGTTTGTGCCCAGGTGTTTGCCTGGCTTGTGGCGTGGAGATCTTTCTTTTTGAGAGTGCAGGCTTCCAAATGATTGACAGTCTGGTGGAATCATCTCTTCTATTCATGCTTTCAGGTCTTTTTTCAATTTCTATGGCTTCTCTGATGATTCTGTGGCTGGGGTTTTCTATCGTGGCCAGGGTTTTAGTGCCATTGAAGTTGATGTTGTGACCTGTGGTTTTCATGTGTTGGACTAGTGAGGAGGTGTGTTCCAGCTTTTTTACTGAATTTTTGTGTTCATCCAGGCAGGTACTTATTCTTCTATTGGTCTGTCCAATGTATGTGGCTGGGCATGATGTACAGGGAACTTCGTATATGCCTTGGTTTTCCAGGTCAATTTTATCTTTGGGGTTTCTAAGGATGGCTGCTATTTTTTTGTCTGTTTTGAAGGCAGTCTTGATGTGATGCCTGTGTAGTATCTTACTGATTTTATCTGTAGTACCTCTTATGTAGGGCAAGACAGCTGTTCCATAGGTCTGTTGATCTTCTAGGTCTCTATTATGTCTTAGTGTGTTTTTGTGGATCAAGCTAGTGATTTTGTTTTTGTGGAAGCCGTTGGCTGTACTTTAGTCAGGGTGCATAGTTCAGTCTTGGTTCAGGGTGCATGTGTCTTGTCTGCCAGGCGTTTGGTTCTGGTGATTAGTGTTTTGGCCATGGAGTTTATCTGTGCTGGGTGGTGGTGGGATTGGGCATTGAGGTAGTGGTTGGTGTGTGTTTTCTTCTGGTATACGGTGTGTCCCAGTGTGCCTTCTGTTCTTTTGTAGATTAGTACATCTTAGGAATGGTAGTTGTTTGTTTATTTCCGTTTCCATGGTGAACTTGATTTTGGGGTGTGTGCTGTTTAGGTGTGTTAGGAAATTGTTTAGGTTTTCTTTTCCATGGGGCCAAATCACAAATGTGTCATCGATGTATCTTAGCCATTGTTTGGGTTTGTGGGTGGCATTAGCCAGGGCTCTGGATTCGAATTCTTCCATGAACAAGTTTGCAATGACGGGTGGTCATCCCATAGGGGCTCCTTCAATTTGCTTGTATCTTTGTCCTTTGTATATGAAATATGTGTTGGTTAGGCAGTGTTCTGTTAGTTCCATGGGGTGTTTGGCTAGTTGGTATTTATTTTTGATGATTTCAAGAGTTTCTTTTATCGGGACTTGAGTGAATAGTGAAACTACGTCAAAACTTACAAGCAGATCTTCTTGTTCCACGTGTAGATCTTTGATCATTTCCAAGAAGTGGTATGAGTTTTGTACATATGAAGCTGCGGTTTCAGCATGGGGCTGTAGTTGTCTTGCTAAATGTTTAGCTAGGTTTTGTAGTGGTGCTCCTTTGGAGCTGACTATGGGTCCGAGAGGTATGCCTTCTTTGTGTATTTTTGAGAGGCCGTATAGTTTGGGGCATCTGGAAGATTTTTCTCTTGGATACATCGATGACACATTTGTGATTCCTTTATTTTAATGCTGGTTCTTTCAATATGTTTTTTTTTTCCCGAAGTCGAATGACATGAAATGTAGTTTATTAGATGGGATGCTCATGGTGTGCTTCATACTTGTTCAATGGAACTTAGCTTTGCTTTCAATATTTTGGAGCCGAGTGCTCTTAAAGCTCCAGGAAACAACTTTTTTTCTTCATGACAAGAGCTGTTCTACAGTCATTTCTCCTTTTTTTTTTTTCCTGTCTTGTCTTTAAAGTCCAGGAAGTACTTGAAATTTATGGCCAGCTTTGGAGAGCAGAAAAACAGAATCAGCCCAGAAATATTTCCTGTTGAGATATTAATTGAATTCCACAAGCAGAGTTGATTTTTCATGTGCAAAGCAGAGCTTTGAAGTAGCAGTTCATTGCTCTGGGTTATCATGATAATCACTCTTGAGTTTAGATGATGAACTGATTATCAGCCAATCTAATGGGAAGAATGCATCGTTTCAGCTTAATAATAGATTAATGAGTTTTGAGATAAGCTAGCTGATGTTTTTTTTTTTTAAAAAAGAACAACTGAATGAACTGTTCATCACTTACTCTTAATTATATAAGCTTTCATTTGAAGTTTGGGTACTTCTTGGAAGTTAATTATTGAACCTTTAAGTCTGTAGAGGTTCTCAGTCATCCAAGTCATGGTTGTCCCCAAGGTGCTTTTTCAGGAGACAACTGGACTTTCTTTCTTTTTTCCTTTTGAAGACATTTCGCTTCTCATCCAAGAAGTTTCTTCAATTCTGCCAGGATAGTGGGGAATGGAAAGATTTATATTTCTTGCAGACAGCTGGTCATTTGTATCCTTTTAGAGGATCCTTGAAACACTTGGAGGTTTATCTGTGTTCTCAGGGAACCTCCAAGTGCTTCAAGGATCCTCTAAAAAGATGCAAATGATCAGCTGTCTGCAAGACATAAATATCCTTCTGTTCCCTACCATCCAATCAGAGCTGAAGAAGCTTCTTGGATGAGAAGTGAAACATCTTCAGTAGAAAAAAAAAACAAGACAGTTGCCTCCTGAAAAAACACTTTGGAACACTGTTGAACCTTTAGTCACTATGGCTTGTTTTTTGTATTGAATTCTGATGAATGAATTTTGTATTGTATTCTGATGATTTTCTGTAGCTGCTATTGCAGCAGAACCATGATAACATTGAAGTTAGATGGCCTAATAGATGCCATCACATTAGAGGTGATGTCTGCACGGAGAAACCCTCATCTATTGTATGAGTTTCTGCATACTGATCCTCTATCTCATCAGGGGAACTGTCAGTCTTTATTTAATCCAAGATTAGCTGGTTCTTTTTGCGCTCTTAGTAATCATTTCTGAACCCATCATTTAAAGGTATCACTCACCTTTCTCTTGCTCGTTCTCAGTAGCCAGCATTCACAATTATGCCTACCTGACAAGGGAACAGACTGAAAGTGCAGTGAGGCTGACCTTTCTTCCTTCTCATTGGTGTCATTTTTCAAACAGTGTTTTGGTCAACTATTTCGATACCAGCTGTTCTGTATATAGAATAGTAGACTCCTAATACAGGATTCTGACTGGCTAAAAAACCTGAATGGGGATTGGTTCAATAGGAACCAAGCCACAAAGCTGCTCAAAAGGCAGGATTCTGATTGGCTAAAAAACCTAAATGCTCAAAAGGCGGCAAAACAAAATACCTGTCATTGGCTACAAGCCGGCAGGCAAATCCCTATAAAAAGACTGCCGCGGCTTGAGCCAATGTTCCATTTCTCAACTGCTGTAAATAATAAAGACTTTGTTGTTGGAACCCGGTCTACCTCGCGTTTTTCCGGATGGAACACTGGCGACGAGGGTGGGATCGTCCTAAACGCGAGACCGAGCACGCGGAGACAAAGAAAACTAGACGAAGAACAATGGCTAGAAATAACGCGCCGCCCGCACCCTTCAATCCCAATGAAGAGGATTGGGAATCCTACGTAGACCATTTCCAGATGTATTGGAAAGTAACGAGATGGAAGAAATCTCAGACCAGCATAAGAGAGCTGTTTTCTTGACACACTGCGGGCCCACAATATTCAAAATGGCCAAGGCTTTGGCGAAGCTCCGAGATGTGAAACAATTACTTGGCCAGAGCTCCAAAGAATACTAAAGGTTCACTACGCACCAGTGGTGTCAAACCTTATCAAGCGGCACGAATTTTACCGAAGAGACCAGAAAGAAGGCGAGACCATCGCTGATTTTGTGGCAGCCCTCCGACAAATAGGGCGAGCGTGCGAATTTCTAAATTTAAATGAAGCGATGCGGGATCGAGTAATACTGGGTTTAAGAGACTCTAATGTACAGAGCAAGCTGCTAAATAAACCCAACATAACCGTAGCCGAAGCCATCGCAGAAGCCACAGCCGCTGAAGCCGCGAAAAAATCGGCGGTCAAAATGAAACAGATGAACACGAACAATGATGAAACGAACCTGGCCAGAGGGAAGAAACAATTTCCCACCACCACTCACCACGAGGAATTTGACGAGACGTCAGAATCCGGGGAGGAAGACGATGAAGTCCACTGCCTCTACGCCAACAAGAAAGGGCGCGAAAAAAGGAATTGGCGGGAATGCGCTGGCTGCGGAGGAAACCATCCTCGGGCCGACTGCAGATTTCTCGATGCCATTTGCAGAGTTTGCAAGAAAAGAGGGCATATCGAGAAAGTCTGCAGGAATAAAAAAAATTACAGCCCAAACAGACGCAGCAACTCCCCCGCACAAGCTGAGCCAAAACAAACTGAGAGAAAGTGGCAGCGGAACAAGCGAGCCACTAACCGAGAGAAAACACATCAGATTTTCACTATCGGAAGCGCTCAGACGGAAAGCGGGAAGAAAGTAAAAATAATTGTAAAAATAGAAGGCAACCCCTGCGAAATGGAGGTAGACTCTGGGTCTTTTCTATCAATGGTATCATGGGACACCATCAAACAACTGGTCCCAGATATCAAACTCAAAGAACTCCAGAAACAAAAATTAACCCTGAAGGACTACCAAGGAAACCGAATTCCTGTAGTAGGCCTAGGACATTTCCGAGTCGCCTACAAACAACATGTCAAAGTACTACCATTGACAATAGTCGACCGAGACCGACCAAGCCTCCTGGGCATTGAATGGTTCATACCATTGGGCATCGGGATGACCAGAGTAGACCGGATAGCCACAACCGACTGGGAAGAAAACCCGATCCAAGAGTTCCAGGATGTTTTCGACGGCTCCCTAGGCAGGTATCAGGGGACCCCAATTTCCTTTAGTCTAGACCCCCAGGTAGCCCCTAGAAGACTAAAGGCCAGACGAATTCCTTTTGCTCTGAAAGCAAAAATAGAGGAACAACTAAATAAATTAATAGACCAAGGGGTTTTAGAACCTGTTGACCATGCTAAGTGGGAAACGCCGATCGTAACACCAATTAAACCAGACAGGTCGGTTCGAATTTGTGGTGACTACAAGGCTACCCTTAACCACGCATTGCAACAAAGTGCATACCCGGTGCCAGTCGTACAACACTTATTACATTCTCTTGGGGGAGGAAAAGTTTTCGCTAAACTAGATCTAGCACAAGCTTACCAACAACACCCAGTAGACCCATTAACAGCTGAAGCACAAAATATAGTGACCCACAAAGGGGCATTCAAATGCAACAGACTCCAATTTGGAATGAGTGTAGCCCCAGGCGTTTTCCAGAGCCTCATGGAACGCCTATTGAATGATATAAAAGGAGTCGTACCATACTTCAACGATGTCCTAATTTTGGCCAAAGATGCGACCCAACTAAAAAAAAGACAAAAAGACGTACTAACTAAATTCAGAGAATCTGGCCTAAAAGTAAAAAAAGAAAAAAAGAAAAAAACAAACAAAAGCCCGGCGGAATTCCTAATGGGAAGAAAACTGAGGTCGCAATTAGACAGATTGCACCCAAACTATACGCCAGAAAACCCCCCCGACTCCTCCACCTGTTTCAGGACATTTGAAATAGGTGACCTAGTCTATGCAAGAAATTTTACCGGGGACCCATTATGGCTTCCAGGTACAATAACACAAATTACAGGCCCCCGGTCCTACCGACTAACAATAGACGACGGCAGGGAATGGAAGCGGCACATAGACCAGCTTTGGTCCCGAAACATAGAAAGAAGTACAAACACACAACCACAAATATTAAAAAACGACGAAAATCAAACCAAAGAGGGGGGGGAATACGAGAAAATAATAAAGAACCGTTTAAATTAAACACAGAATATGATAACAAACAAAAAGAGCAAAAAAGAGACTTACAGTTAGAAGAAAATTGCGAGAAGAGTCCACTCGAAGGGGCCAGCCAGGCCAGCTCGACCTGCCCGGGGAAAACAGGAGGGAGCGGCAAAACCGCCGGCCTAAGAAACTCAGGCGGCAGTAAAATGGCTGACTCACCCTTCCAGGCGGTTCCATGGAGAAGGACCGGAGAGACAGCAACCCCATCTGAACCGGTTGAAGTCTCCAGCAGAAATGAACCGCGCAAGTCTAGTCGAGTCAAAAGAAGCCCCACCTACCTGCGTGACTATGTCACCACGTAGGACTAAACCAAGAGGGGAGGGGTGTTCTGTATATAGAATAGTAGACTCCTAATACAGGATTCTGATTGGCTAAAAAACCTAAATGCTCAAAAGGCGGCAAAACAAAATACCTGTCATTGGCTACAAGCCGGCAGGCAAATCCCTATAAAAAGACTGCCGCGGCTTGAGCCAATGTTCCGTTTCTCAACTGCTGTAAATAATAAAGACTTTGTTGTTGGAACCCGGTCTACCTCGCGTTTTTCCGGACGGAACACCAGCTGCCATTTTTCCCAGCTTCGCCATTCGGATAAAATATTAACGATCCAAGATAGGACAATGGGCATCCTTGCCTCATTTTGATCTCTTCTACTCTGTTTCTCCATCGTTGGTTCTTGTCTCTTGTTCCTCAGAAACTCAAGTATTCTGGTAACCTGTAAGCTTTAACATATTTTACCTTCTGGCATCTACTCCGTAATCAAAGGCCTGTAAAACCCCTTCTTGTATCCTGTAGTTTTCTCATAGTCTTCTATGCCTGTAAGTATCATTATCTGTCTTGTCATCTATCTGCTCTTATGTCAGTTTTGTCATTTCTTTTTTTCCATTGTGTGGTGGCTCTAATCCAGGGGTCTTCAAACTTGACAGCTTTAAGACTTTTAGACTTTAGCTCCCAAAATTCCTCCTCCAGTCATGTTAGCTCAGGAATTCTGGGAGTTGAAGTCTACAAGCCTTAAACTTAACCATGTTTGAAGACCCTTGCTTTAATCACACAGAACAAGACTAGCTGACTTATTAACTGTGATATGATTCTAGCCATATCTGTGCAAAGGATTCTAGGTGTTTCCAGGCCTAGAAATGTTTTTTCTTTTAATGCATATACCTATACCAAGGAGGAGATTTCAGTCTCCTTCCAGTACACTTTGGTGTGTTTGTGTGTGTGTGTGTGTGTGTGTGTATTCAATATCTAGACTTGAAAATACCTAGTATCAAATTATTCATAGAAATTCCAGAATCATATCAAATGATTCTGTGGCAGTTATTCTTTGTTCTATATAAATTGACAAGGAACTGTTAGAATTTAATTGTCTTTGCAAGTTTCAATACACAAGAATTCAACTAAATCACATTTTGTATTGTATTCATCTTAAGAACTTCCTACTAGAAAAGGGGGGTATTGGATGTACCTAAAGCTGTTGATGAATCTCAGGCTAATTTTCTATCCAGCTATAGTAAACTGCATCGGAAATTTGTAGAAAATCAAGATGATATTCCAATAAAATTTAGTGCATAGCATTTATAAATTACACATTGATACAGTAATTTATACAGTCATTTAATCTCAATTCCTGGTCTGAATTCACTTACATATTCTCTGATCCTCTGCAGTAGAGGCAAATTGAATGCATTTTGGAGTCGATTCCTTGATGTGTGATTGTGAATCAAGTACTTTTTCCAAAATGGAGAGTTATGATCTGTTCTGTCCGTAATGCCAATTTTATGATCAAATTCATGCCTGCCACATAGCAATAATCCTTGGCAGTCTCGGAAAACCCTATTTTTCATTTCTTCTCACAGACCATAAGAGTGACATCATCTTGAAAGTGGCCAAATGTTGTTCAGAGTTTGCATTATTAGAAAACAGTGGAACTTGACAATATTCAGACAGGCTAGAAACAAATGATGTAAGTTGGCAACGACACCTACTTTTTTGTGTTTTTATTTTTGTCGTGCTACTTTATTTTGTCTCATGGGGAATGATTTTCTTTTGTATTTTTACCAAGTGGTTATTTAGTGATTTAGTGTGAACTATTTTGTTTCTGCATTCTAGTATTTTTACTTAATATTATAAAGTGCCACAATAATGATGTTCTACATACAACACTAGCATCTTTCCTTATCCTCCTTCTCTTCCTGGGAAATAGAGGGCAGAGTTTTTAAGTTGTTTGCCCACCCCACTGTTAAAATGCAAGTGCAGTTCATCCTTGCTGTTGTATATACCAAGGGAGCCAAACTCAATTTCATTGAGGGCCACATCAGGGCTGTGTTTGAGCGCAGGGGGCCAGGGGGTGGGGGTGGCTGGGGTGGGCATGGCCAAGTCGACATCATTGCTCGCTTGCCCGCACAAATGGCTCTAAACTTGACAACTTGGCTGGCTGACGAATTCTGGGAGTTGAAGTCCACAATTCTTACAGTTGCCAAGTTTGGAGATCCCTGTTATAGCTTGTTGCACAACCATTGAGGAACCTTTTAGTATAATATTTGAGCCTGGTGTGCAGCTACTTGTAAACCCATCTAGCTTTTCCATAATGAACTTCCTAATCATAACATGATAAGTTACCTTGTCAGGTTTTTCTTGAAATCAAGATATATTATGTGTACCATGCTTTCCCAATCTACTAAACATCTAATTCATTTCTTTTAAATGTGGTGTAATATAAGCTTAGCAAGAGTTATCCTTAACAAATTCAACCCTTAACATTTCAGCTTAAGAATTGGAAACTTCCGTTTCCCCGCTTCTTGCTGCCATTGCAAATTCCAGCTAAACATGGTCTGTTCTTGGCAACAGAGTGGAGAAGAATTAAATTAAAGGTTTGTTATAGAATCTAGATTAGAAACATTGGTCTGAATTCTCGGTTTGTATAAATTCTGGACTTATGCCAATTTGGGGAGATGCTTTCTTCTATGCTTGTCTCTGTCTTTTTGAATAGCTGAGATTTAAGCTTTTATCACAAGCTTGTTTTCCGAACTAACATTAAAATAGCTCTTGAAGTAGATCAATTTTCAAGGTCAACATTAAATGAGCTATTTCTTACACCTTAGTTTCTATTCCTGTAATGAACAAGAATTAGAATGTTGGTGTAGTAACTTGGTTGATCTTATTTTTACACCTGCTGTTGGTGCACACTGTATATTAAACTACACAAGAAGATTACACAAGTCTGGCTCACTTCTCTCTTTTTTGTAGCCCCCTCCAACCAAATTTTAGTTTCCTGCCATTTTGAGTTGAGGAACTCAACAAAATTGTGCTGTAAAGCTGAAATGCATTTAGGAATTGATATAGTTTAAAACAGCTGAAAAACATGAAGGAAACTCCAGAGTGTGAGGGAAAAAATGTTTATATGTGTTATTTTTGCCTCTCCCTTTACATTATTTTCTCCAAACCATTAACTGGGCTCACCAACCATTGTGTCTTACTCCCTCCCCAGTATAATAGTAAGGACATTGATCCAGCTTATTTAGATAATTCCTGGTTTCTTTCCCCAAATGTTTGGTTCTTTGTGTATTAATTCTGCCAGCATTGCATTCCGTACTAGAATCTGGGCAGCAGCACACTTATCCAGTCATCTTTCTTACAGAATTAACTTTGATTAGGTAACATGAAACTAGAGGATGCAAATCTCAGCTGGAATGAAATCTGATGGAAAGCACATGAACATTTGCAAAGGTTTTAGTCCCCTGATTGTTTGTTAACTCTGAGCAACTTCCTTCTGGCAAAGCATACGCCATTCAAACCATGTTCTTGGACTCTCTAGCTGTTGGGTGAAATGATCTGTGAATGCTGGCTTATTGGACTGAAGGCCCCATTTCTAAAGAGGGCTGTACAACACACAAGAGATGGTTTGGGTCTTACACATTAGGAATAATGAGTAATGTTGGGAACGACCCCCATTTTTGGATGAAGCATCCCAGTGCAGAAGCATTCTTGTTTTTAAGCAGTTTTTATGAGGATTTATATTGTAATTGTGTTATATGCATTTTCCCCATGGGTACCTAATAAGCACTTTATTAAAACCTTACAGTTTCAGTAAAAAAGAAGGATATAGGGATGATTCCTACTAGAATCTGTTAGAATAAGGAAGCTATTTGTTGATTAAAAACCTGCCTTAAAAGATAAATGCTATTTGGGGACATTTGTGACAGATTGATGGACTTTATGCCGAGGCTTAAAGTTTGCTGCATTGAGTGTATGTGTTGTGGTTCGCTGGCAGCAGGTGTGGACAGCTGAGGTCTTGGAGAGTGATGCAGGAATGGGGCCAGGACTATCAGGGAGTGGAATGCTGCCTTTGGAGATTGTGGAGGCTAGCAGCAGTGATGAAGAGGTCCCCGAGGAGCCTGTGCCAAGTGTGCATGTGCACAGTGCTCCTTGACGAAAAGAACAGCTGCAGCAGCACAGGCAATTCAGGACAAGGCTGCAAGTTGATGGCCCCTCCCTTAAGAGATAAAAGCCAGCTGAGAAACTGGAGTTCTTTGCAGGAAGAAAAGAAGTTTTTGCACTCAAGCCTGGTGGACATTCAGAATATCTTGGTTGGTGTTTGGAGACTCTTTGTGTTTGAAGTATTTCTTGGCAACTTTATCTCGTGTTCTTGGCAGCCTTGCACAACCTTGGCAAGGCTTCTTATCACAGACAACTAGTTTGAAACAGCCTTTTAACTGTGAAGGAATGGAATTCGTAAAGAATCATTAAAAGGTTTTGCTGTTACCTCTGTTTCATGTTTGTTTCCTTGGAACAAGGTTTGGGTCAGAACAGTATGTTAACTGAGCTCTGACTGCCCTCAAGTGATCATTAGGTATAAAAAGGAAAACATTGTGGCATCATTATACAACTAATTGTCAACTTGTAAAACATTCTTATGCCTATTTCCAACTTGCCATAAACAAAGGAGGGGGAGAAATCTGAAGGAGCAGTATGGCAGTTTAAAACCAGAAGTTCATTCCACACTTATCTTAAAAAGATTGTAGCTAGGCTACCGGATCTTCTGCCCTCGAAAATCCTTCACTGGAGAATGTGCTTCATTGGAGAATGTGCTTCATTGGAGAATGTGCTTCATTGGAGAATGTGCTTCATTGGAGAATCTGATTTAAAACCCAGGGGGGAGGGGGAAAACAAGGTCACAGGTAACTGTAAATTACATATGCCAGAGTTGGCTTCAGTTAAGTTAATGCCAACATGTTGCTCCTAATAAATCTTTTGAGTTTTTTGAAGCTTGATTCGAGGCTCATGATTTAATTAGGGCAATCGCTGGAACCCTGACACTAATGTTTCAGTTAATTCATAGATATATATACTGTCACCAGTGGCATCTATGAGCACGTTAAAAAAATCAGGATGGCAACCAGAATTGTCCAGTTGAAGCTCCATCCCCTTATAGTGCATGTATATTGCCCCTGTCGGAATCTGACTCAGAGGAGGAAGCTGAACAACTGACAGGGAGTGGGACTGTGGCTCCATTGGCTGTGGAAGAAACTGGGGAAGGGCAAAGTCTGACTGGACAGAGCAAGGGAGAGGGAATTCAGAGGAAGATCCAGGCCCGCCCCCTGTTCATCCTAGGGCACACAGGAAGGAACAGAGAAGAGAGCAACTTGGGTTGCATGGCTTATGGGGAGGGAAGGGCCCTGTTTCCCTTCATTAGCTGCAGTTGGGAACACAGTGTATAAAAAAGGAAAGCTGCACACAGCAAGCTGTTGGGAGCAAATGTGAATTTATCATGTATCG